>PVJL010007496.1:0-77380 GCA_004026885.1 Lyroderma lyra | reverse complement strand
TTTTTTTTTTTTTTTTTTTTTTTTTTTTTTTTTTGGTAGTTCCCTGGCTGGGAATCAAACCCAGGCCGCGGTGTTGAGAGCACTGAAGCCTAGCCACTACACCACCAGGAACTCCCTTGCTTGATTCTAACCATTCTTTTTCTGCCAGTAGCCTGAGTGAGCTTTTGAAAATGAAGTCTAATCATGTCACTTTCTTGCATTAAACCCATTGCTTTGAGGATAAAACTTAAATACATTATGGTCTACAAAATGATTTGGCCTCTGCCTCCAGGCTCATCTTGAACCTCTCCTTTTCACGTACTCTTCTTTAGCCACAGTTAAGGTGGGAAAAATAGGTCGGGAGTCACCCCTACTTTCCTGCCCAGGGAGAAAATCAAGTCCCACACGCATTCTGATCGATACATAAGACATCACAAAAAGTAATAGAAGGCTGAAGGGACTTTGTAAAGTCTTATGTATGTACTCAACACCCTGAGATGATGCCCTGGGGAGACTGTGGTTCATTATAATACATTGCCATTGGGGTTTTAGGGGGACAACTGGGCACACCTAGGGAATGCTGGGTGAACACATGTGCAGCAAGAATAACGTTGGATAATTACAGAACTGTCAATCAATTGTGGAGAAAGGCGAGGACCTCCTATCCAGGAAGACAAGAATCTATAAAGGGCGGAAAATCCTCATAAACCGAGGTTGCTCTCTCTCGACAGCCTGCTCCTACCCTTTTGGAGTGTACTTTTGCTTAATAATCCTGCTTGCTTTGCTCAGATCTTGACTGTTAGTCAAATTCTTTTGGCTCCAGAAGTCAAGAACTGAGTTGCTGCTAGAGAGTTCCGACAACACAGTGGCTTTCTTTTAACTGCTGGAAAGCACCGAAGTCCTTCCCATGTTAGAGCGTTCACGTAAGGTGTGCTCTGAGTGCTTTAGTGTGCTCCTTCAGTTGGTATCTCCTCGTTCATCAGGTCTCAGTTTCAGTGCCACTTCCTCAAGGAAACCTGAACTTTGTTGTCGTTGCATACTGTTTTGCTTCAAGTACTTATTATATTTATAATGAAATAATTATTTGTGCAATTATTTATTGAATGAGTATTTATTTACATGTAATGTTCTTAAAGGCATGGAATTTTTCACTATTGTATCTTCTAATATAGTGTCTATTACCTAGGAAATTCTCTGTACACGTTTTTGAATGAGAAAGATAGATATAAACAGGCACTTCACCAGTAGAAGGAGAAGGCTTATAGGGAATGCTTTTGGGGGAGGTGAAAATAAGTAAGTTGAATTCGAAAGTGTGTGTAATAAACAGCCAGTATGCATGAAGGTAGTTTCTGAAAATATCAAGTAGGCTTAAAATGCCTCCTGTCTGGTATATCAGCTCTCCACATGGACATCAGTATATTTGTCCTGAAGGTTTCACAATATATGGAATTCAGATATTTGAAATAGCATTAATTATATGCATATTTATATTTGTAGCTATATGGCAATGGAATTCAGTATTTAGACTTCCTGCATATCTGATCCTGAGTTTGATTCCTAGCTTTAATAAATAAGTTTCTATCTTGTTGCCTTTTTTTGTCTTGGTCATGTATTTCCTATTCCAGCATGTTTGGAACTACAGCTTTGTTCTGTTTTGATCAAACCCAACCCCAGATTCTCCAAAATAAGCATTTGACTTAACACTTAAGATAGGCAGTTGGAAAATTGTCATGTGATTTGCTGCAGCACTTTTCTCATGTTCTTTTTGGAGCAAGGTAGGGATAGACAGATACCTGTAGCATATCCCAGTAGCCGATTAGACACTTGAACATATCACTGTAGCTAATACTCAGTTTAGAAATATCTGTACCAAAATAAAGAGTTACATAAACTTAGGCCTGGAAGGGCTAATTCTACACTATCTCTAAAAAATTTGTGAAAATAAACAGAAACCTTGTTTCCTAGGGGTTCTTTATTACCAAGGTTTTTCTGTACTACAGGGAAGCACCATGGATGCTCTTTAAATTTCCTGTTTTGAAAAAGAGAAGGGACTGTAGAAAAATATTATTGGATATATTTCTTCCTTAATTTTAGATTTCGTTAGCTCTGGAAACAGAACTTTACAGATCACATGCCTTGGGCCTTCAGGCCTGTCCATGCCCATCTGAGGATGGTTATTGATATGCAATATTAGTTATTATATAGTAATAATAGTAATAATAATTATAATCTTTCATGTAGTTAGAACTCAAGCAGGATAAATAGAATGTGAAACTATTTTGGGCAGGATTTGTTTCTTTTTTTGTTGATCTCATGTCAAAGATAAATATGTTTGGTGGATGTAGGTAGAATGGATATTATACATTCAAAACAACAATGAACCTTCTAAACTTCTGATACTCAGGAGGCTTAGCATAGTGCAGGTGATCGGCATAAAATGCTATATTTCCTGCAGGCTTAAACTGAAGGAAGAAAATCTGGATGAATATTCCTGGCATATGTTTCTTGAACTGTTCGCTATTTTGGTGTCAATTTTTATGTTGAGAGTTCCATGTTTTAATGCCAAAAATGTTTACTGGAAATTATAGCTTGGAAAGGAGAACCACTTTCCTGCTTCTGCAAAAAGCTAGGTAAAGCATTGCTGTGTGAGTAAAGTAGCTGTGGAGTTTTATATTCAGATTGTATGAACAGTAAACAGAGCATCTAAAATAACCACTTGCACATTGCAACAAACACATCATCATTTGCTTAAAAAAGAGTTATAATTACAGTTGACGAAGCATGGACACCATAAAAAATGCATTAGTTTGGCTTGACACATTAATTACCTGTTTTTGCAGATGTTTTTATGTATTGTTGTGTGAACAGTTTACAAAATAATTACAGGAAAGTCATATGGAAAATAAACTAAGTGGGTGGTTTCTCATCTAAATATTTTCATTCATGTGAATCTGTGAGGCACAGCTGCTCTATAGCAAAAGCAGAGAGATAGATGAGGATTCGCAAAGGGTTTTCATTAGCTGGTTTCTGTCATCAATATCAGCACATTTTTATGTCTTTAGCAACACAATTTAAAAACATTAAAATGAGAGGGTTGGTTTAATCCCTGTGATTACTGAAAAAACCTTGATTCTGCTCAGAAGAAATGTGAATGTCTTTGAGTATTTTAAAGTAAACCAGATGAAACAAAAAACCCCCAGTGGAAAACTACTTCTCTTTCAGTACTAGCAGGTTATTAGGCACTTTAAGGGAATTAATTGTTGTTTTGTTAATTACTGGAGTTACATAGTTTTATGTAACTTATAAATTGTATCTTAATAATTAAACATTAAGTCTTGGATAAGTGGCACAGAAGTTCAGCTTATCTGTTCTCTTTTAGGAAGTATTGAGAACGTAAATCTGCTTTTCCTTGGAAGCTAACTGTGTTGTCATTAGTGGTCTCAACGTGTGTTTCATTTGAAAATAACCAGATCATTGCATAGACATACTGTATTTTTGCAAAATGATAAGAAACAATTTTCTAAAATTATAATGGTCAGATAATAAAAAGAGAGTTCGAATACTTCATTCTATTTTATACAATGGTTTATAATTACTTAGAATATCTGTGCTGTATTTTCCTTATTT
The DNA here is from genome assembly GCA_004026885.1 of Lyroderma lyra. NCBI lineage: Eukaryota > Metazoa > Chordata > Mammalia > Chiroptera > Megadermatidae > Lyroderma > Lyroderma lyra. The sequence continues at coordinate 73,774 of PVJL010007496.1, read as the reverse complement.
CTTTACTGTTAAGGCAGTTTTTCACAAAATTAAATCAAAATGTAGATTTTCTTTTTGGTCCAACCAGGCCAGTTCTTTGCTGTGTTCCTCTGTATTCTGTTTTTATGCATTTCACCTACGCCCATGATAAAAACAATAATATACACATTTTTTGACATGCATTTTATGTAAAACTTATTTAAGTTAGAGAAGTGTACAAAGTTATAGAAAGAGGTAATTGGAATATCTCTAGGCATGAAGCTATTGTTATCAGACCATGTAATATTGGTGCAAAATCTTTTATTTACTCTTTCATTTGTTTAGCAAAATTTTATTGAGGGTCTTCTGTATGTAATGTTCTGTGACGATGTTGAAATGGTTGTAAACACTGAGAGGACTGTGTGTCTGGAACATAATAGACGCTCAGTGACTCTTAGCCATCTCCTGAAGGGTATGGAGAACTTTTTGGTGACTTACTTAAAAGAAAGCTAATTGCTGGGGAGGATTTTCTCTGTTATCCTGAAAAGAGCTTTTTTGCTTTTTTTATTTTTTGCATTTTGGTATGTGGGTAGCTCCCTGACTGGGAATCGAACCCAGGCCGCAGCGCTGACAGCGCCAGCGCCGAAGCCTTAAGCCACTACACCACCAGGGAACTCCCCTGAAAAGAGCTTTAAATCTGATCTACTCTGAGACTGTTGCTTGACACATTCTTCAAATTGTTTAAATTTGGAGATTTTTCTATATACAAGCGCTGTCTGGAAAAAATCCAGCCGTAACTGCCTCTATTTTTCATGATGCGTGGCTGGATACTTTCCAGACAGCCCTCGTATATCATGTTAAATTAATCTGAAGAAAGATGGGATGGATGGGATCTGTTCTAAATCTGGTATCCACTAAATCAATTTAATTTTTAAGATGGGGACACATCAAGGGGGTATATACAACTTCTAGGACTGAGAAAAATTAACTGCTTAAAATCAGTAGTTCTAGTGATCGCCTTATATCATCTCAAAGGAAAAGTCTGTGATTCCAGGAGCATTAAGAAAACCATTGTTGGACTTCAGAGTCTTTCAGGATTTGGTGCTTCTCTTAAGATGTCTCTTACAGTCAGTGAAAGAAGGAGCACAAACCTCTGTGGGGCGGGGGACTTGCTGCATTTACCACTACGACAGATAAAAAACCCTTAAGTTTATGGAGATGTTATTTTTATTCTGTATCGTAAGGCAAGATTTTGGCTCCTTGGTTTTAATTCTTTATTCCTTTTTCCTTCAACATATCTCTAGCTCTTTTTAATCTTTTCATCTTAATCTTTTAGAAGCCACTTGATTAGCACATAAGGGACACTTAGGGGATTATTTATTTGTTGACAAGAGTTTATTGTTATGAGACTGACCAGGCAGTGTTGTTTTGAAGGAATTAAATGATTGGTTTTTTGGGTACTCCCCTTTCAAATTGCAACACAAAGAAAAACAGGGTAGGGAGCAAAAAGTAATTGTTGACTCTGAGGGAAGGCCCACCCTGTGACCATTTAATACTCTATGATGGGTTAGTTTTCATTCAGTATTGTTGATGGTGGGAAACTGCTAGACAACATGAAAGCAATCATAATTGAGGCAGTGCGTGGGCATGAATGTTGTTATGACTTTTGCTTTACTGTTCTTTGGTGGCTCTCTAAACTCATAGGGGTCACATAACTTGGTTTTGTAAGAACATTTATTGGGGGTTGGTTAAATGCAAATGGGAAGCAGATTCCCTGACTGACAGGGCTTCAGAAAGGCTGATGGCTCCAGAGTTGTGGTAGATGTCGAGAACAATAAATAACTGTTTTTCTCAAGGTTGCCTTTTGTTGTCAGAACACTTAGCATAAGTCATAAATGGTAGGCTGTACCTGAAAAGAACAAAATACCATTAAATATAATAAATCAGCACTTAAAAAAAAAACTATAACCACCAAGGCCATCTCAAACAGGCTTATTCCTTTATGTGACTAAAATTGTAAAAAAACAAAAACAAAAATGGGGGAAGCACCACCAAACAAAACCTTATTCCAGCAAACCCAGGTTGGTTTGGATGTTTTTTTCTAACGTGATAAATCTGAATGAAAACTAATAAGCATGGTTGACCAAGACTGTAGCAGCATGGGGCCTGTTGGAGAGTGTGGGGTAGAGAAATAGAGATAAGATGTGATTAAGTGGAGCCTTACATGGGGATTAAATTCTGTGCCTATGTGACAGAAATCACATATAGTCAAAATACTCTTAAAAATACCTTACAATTTCCCGTAAAAACTGAATTAAATGGTCCAAATTCTATTGTCATCTCAGCATTTGGTTCTAATACATTTCTCCCAAAATTATCATGTAGCTGTTGTTAACTGGGGATTTTTAGGATTATAAGATTTTGGAAGAGGTTTAGTGGGTACCAGAGGGTAAGGGAGGGGGTGAGGGAGGGGGATCCAAGTATATGGTGATGAAAGGAGAACTGACTCTGGATGGTGAGCACTCAATGGAACACATAGGCCATGTATTATAGAATTGTACCTGGAACCTATGTAGTTTTGCTCACCGATGACACCCCAATAAATTAAAAAAAAATTTTTCCCCATAAAATACAGATGTAGGCATACTGTCTTTCAAGAAGTCTAACATGGCCAGTTCTTCCTCTAGCATTCCTTTTCTTTTGTTGAACCAATGATGAGGTTGAATACCAGAATTAGAACTGATATTTATTCTAGTTTGTGAAGTGGATTTTCATTAGTTCTGTGAGTAAAAATGCCTTTTTACATTTTTGTGGGTAAATGAGAAAAGACCTCTGTTTTCCGAGGAAATCATTGGGTAACTAGGATGTTTGCAAGAACAGTTATTCTCAGTTATTCTCAGCCTGCTCTCTTTTACGTAGTGTGACATTGGTACCTCTTCGTAGCTCTTGTTTCCCCGCGTGCTTGTCTGCCCTCTTCAGTCTTTCTGATTCTACTCTGCCGTGTATGATAAGCTCCTCTCTTTGTCTTTGTCCCCATACTTACCTGTACTTGTCCTGTATTATGTAGCTTTACTGTTCTGCTCTGTAACAGTAGAATGATCTAATTCCAGTTCAGTTCCCTAAAGTGTAGTGTTATAAGACCTGGTTTAGTTTTGGGCTCTTACATTAACTTTGTAACTGAGAACGCCGTTTCATATCACTGAGACTTAATTTCTTTAGTTACAAAAGGAAGGTAATATTCTCTCTTGTAAATAGAATTTGATGTAATGAAGGAGTACTAAATGGTGATAGCATCTTGGATAAATTAGAATTTCATGATTCTATTATCTATAGCCTATGCCTTCTGTAAAACTTCTCTTAGGAACTTAAATCAATTGGTGCTCTTAAGAAATTCAGGGTAGGCAATCCAGTGTTTCCAGAAATTTCAGTGACAACTTTGAAATGTTTTGTCATTTTTCTTTATCTATGTTCTCCTCTTTTCACAGATCACCCTATAATCACCCTGTATCCATCCTCTTTCCTGATCTTAAATTGGTAAAGTAAAGAAATACAGGTTGACGCAGTATATGAGGGCTGTCCGGAAAACATCCAGTCATAAATGCGTCTATTTTTCATATTATTACATGGCTGGATACTTTCCGGACAGCCCTCATATACATCCATCTTTTATGGGAGCAGTTTTTCTCTTTTGAATGCCAAAGCCCAGTGGAAACTCTTGCTCTATCTGAATAATTAACAGAAATGTAGAGAAACATATTGAAAGTATTGGTTTGTCTTTAGGTAGAATGTAAAATATATATCCATTTTAAGACCAGTGAAGTGTCTGCATGGGTATATTTATTACAGAAGAAATAATAGCCACATGATCTCACATGGGATTAAAAATTGAATTCCAGATAACCTAGTTTTCCTTGAAAAATAATCATTATGGGTGGTGTGTATTTTAAAAGAAAAATTAAGAAATTAAGGTTAGAATCAATTAACAATTTTTAATAAATTCAAATCTGTTTAAAGTCACATCTATCAATAATTTGATCAGTTAGAAGTATTCCTGAAATCTATACATTAATCTTTTCTTTTTAGTACAGTTCTCAGAAACCTCAGTTAAGTATCCAGCAGCAGAAAGCTACAAGAGGTGGTTTTCATCCTTGACTGCTGCTATTGATCAGCCGTGGTTGTGACCTACTTTTAAGGGGCTGATAAGGAAGGAGTCATAGTATGTATGTTTAAGGTTACATTTAAAAAGCCTTCTAGTTTTTCCATCACTTCATTGTTGTTTCCATGGAAGCGGAACCACTATAGTCAGCAGGAGTTCATTTCAACTGCTGGCTTCCGGTTCTTGTTTCTCTGTTCCTATGGAGACTGCCTAGAAAGCAGAAATACCAAAAGTTTAAAAACACAGTGATTTGATCACAAAATATGGTTCTAACTAGCTTTAATTAGGTGTTCCATATTCTTGGCACTTTCGACTTTGAAATTACTTTGGGAGTCAAGTTGATTTGAATAAAGCATAATTTGAAGTTTTATTAAAGTTCAGTCACACCGAATGAAAAGATTAACTTGCTCCTGTTCCTACCTGAATTGAGTTTAAGAGGAATTGACAATTGTAATGGGGATTTAAATTAGGGCTTGAAAGGTATAACCTGATGCAAGAAGAGCCTATGATAATGGAAATAGCACGTAGAGTCCGTCAGCAGCAAACCCCAAAACAGAGGGCAAGTACATGTAGAAATAGGGAATGTTTCTTCCTTATGTGACATGCTTTAGCCTCCAAATATGTGATAGTTAGGACCACAGATTTTTAAAAAAAATATGTACCATTTTTATTTGTTAATTATACATCAGTAGAGCTGAAAAAAATTAATAGCAGTCTTTTGTCACTACTATTCTTAAAGGTTTTTAAAAATCTAAATTTTCTAGACTTAGTATATTAATTTTCACTTCTAATAACATAAAATAAAAGTTTATATATACTATGTTTGTTGATTAAACTAGATAAACTTCAGGTTATTCTCAATTCCTTTTCAGTTGTGTCCTCTGCATGTGTGCAGACATACATGATATTCTTTCTTTTTTTATAATTATTAGAGGTTTCCTTAGGTTATATCTATTTTTTCAACTGAGAAAAATAAAAACTTGGGTTTAGAAATCAAGTACATTTTAAAGTCAGAGGCAGGAAACATACTAATATTTTAACTGAGGTTTAAGGAGTTGGAGAGTTAATAAATATAGATTGTTTCACAGTTAAAGAGCAGTGGAGATTTTTTTCCCTTACTAAGACCAGTTGTATTTGTGGATCACTCATAAAGAAGAGAAGAGATGAAATAGTAATATAAAAGGTGTCAATGGAAAGTTTAGCAAAGTAGCAATAAACTTGATGGCAGTTTTTCTTTGAAGTCTGTGTCGGTCGGGTTCTTTGGTTTGTGCGTGACGGAGTCCACATTTGAATTTACCGTAGGCGAAGAAGGGCAGGGATGTCGGTCCAGCTGAAATCAGGGGTCCTGTTCATGCTAGGATTTTTTTTTTGTCTCCAGTATCTGCTTCTCTGTATCAGGTTCTTTCTTCTAGGTTGACTTTTTGCTCATTGGCAAAAGCTGTGGTTGCTGGCAGTTTCTATGTCTCTTATTTCCAGTGTCAATACAGAGAAGGACTGATTGGCCCAGCTTGTGACCCTTGTTTAACTGGTAGTGACTAGATGGACTGAAATCTGAAACAGGAGAGCAGCTTTCATTTAGACTGGTTGGTAGGGGTCGGTAATAGTGGGTGGGGAGAGGAGAGGTGGTGGGTAAGAAGGTGATGAGAAAGGGCCATTTCCCGGAAGCAGTAGAGAGGAAGTGCTGTTCCAGGCCGAGAACAGAGTTTTTTCCACTTACAGTAGTCTTTTGTGGGAAAATGTCTGCTTTATCTGAGTCACTTCAATTCAGCAAACCAGTGACATTATTTTGTAGGGTTTTGTTCTGAGAGAAAAATCAAGATTGAAAACCTTTACAATTTAGCGCTTCCTGTATTTATTACTGTCTCTGTTGTAGTATCTTTTATGTGTGTTGTCTTCTTTAATCTCCATAATCATTTGAAGTACATTTCCATTTTAGGGAACGAGGAAGAGGTTCATATGACTGGTGAGAGGCAGAGCCAAAAACCAGATAGCCAGGGTTTCTGGAATGTATTCCAGGGCACTTTCCACTATGTGATACTTGCTTTTCATTAACTTCATTGAGAAGATACACAGAATCAGTTAGAAAACCAGTACTGTGTGTTAGGTGCTGTGATGAAAATGAGTCTTGTAGTGCATGGGATATTACTTATGAAAGGATCCTTGGAGATCATAAGTCGTACAGTGCTTCTCAAAGGTTTTGACTTTCAGCCATGGAATGTTTACCACTAAATACTATGTAAAATGAAGAAAAGCATGGGATCATCCTCTGGAGAGGAGAGAGCCCAGTACTCCATAGGCTGGACCACCTCTATTTTGAGATCTGGCATCCTTTGGAGGCCACTTGGAATACCTCTTGTTTAGGGAAACAGAGAGCTAGACAGGGTAAATGACTTGTCACTTTCACATAATTATATATTACAGGGATTTCAGTCACATTCTTGTTTTCACTTGTAAGGTGAGTGACAATTTGTTGTTAATGAAAACACCATGACGCTTACAAAAATCAATTAGAGTGAATTCAGTTACCCTAATTTTATTCTCCAGTTTGGTGGTACTTTTATATAATAGCATGTCAGATCCATGTCACAGCTCTTACTAAACATCTATTGCGCTTAGTCCTGTTTGTCGAGTTGAACAACTAAACAGTCTGAACTCGGCTGGTGCTTTGTTTGCAGAGCTTTTAATACTGCCTTTCTTACATATTGATGCCTCCTGTAAAATGTGATCAAGTTCTCTATACATGTTTAAGTAGTAGAGTTTCAGAATTTGGGTAAGTAAAATTCATGCAGATAGTATTTAGACCGTGCTGATAGCAATAGCTTTGATGTCTGTTCCAGTTTTGAACCTCTCTTCCTTTAGAAATGTGAACAGTTGGTGAATTGGGTAAAAGAAAGTTGATCTTCAGATTGGATAAAAGAAGGTTAATTTGTGTTTCACATGTCCTGACTTGTTTGCTCCTTTTAGGAGAGTCAAGCCCTACCCGGCGAGAAGCTGTGAAGAGAAGAACCGCGGAGTACCTCATGCGAGCAGAGAGTCTCTCCAGCTTTTACAGGAAGCCTCAGTTTGATGATGTGTCTCAGGTATGTCATTTGTTTCATTTTGTATTCTCTTTAGCCACTTTTGCTGTCTTGTTGCTTGGCTTTATTTCTAATTAGAGTTTTGAGAATTTTGGTCTTTGGAATTTTATCAGTAATTTTCTTAAGTTACTGGTAGAAAAGAGGGCATTGAAGCAAACCACCAAAGTGGAATCAAGTGGGACTTGCTTTGTCCTTCTCTTTCTTGGCTGTTTGTTCCTCACTCTATCCCTCATATCCTCAGTGGAGAATGGCAGTAATTTATATGAAATTTTATTTGAATGTTTTAAACTTAAATTATGATTCTTGTGCAATTCCTGTACAGTTTTATTGATTCATGCTACAACTAATCATTTAACTGTAAGTCCTGCAAGTGGCTGCTGTATATCATGTAGAATTATAAAGGCATGTTTAGATTATTGGGACTACCCTTAGTGTTGTATAGAAAGTAGATGAGTGCTTAAAACATTTCAAACTTTGTGGTGTATGTATATATGTATGTATGTATGTATTTTTTAAAGAGAATTTTAATAAGAATTTATTTGAGTCAGACTGACAACTAGGCTGCTGGAGAACAAGATCTCAAATGCTCTGGAGAATAATAGTTTTGCAGTTTCTTTTATGCCTTTGAAATTAAGGAGGGTGTGGCTTCCTATTGTTTTTGTGTCATAGCTACCTGGATTTCGTAAATTTCTAGAAGAAAGTTTTTTGTTATTTTTTTTCTTTATACAAAACTAAGTTTTTTTTCTGATATAATTTGAAAATCATATCTTCTGGAGATAGGAGAAAGTGTTTATTTTCTTTATTAATCTAAGAGGCAGGTGGGCTTGTTCACATCCCAGCTGTCATTTGAAGCCCTGGAAGATTGGACAAGATGCTTACCCCACCTCTTAGCTTCTGCATCGGGATTATGAGGACAATAGTTAATTCCTTGCTGGGTTGTTTTTAGGATTAAATGGGTTTTTAAAAAATCATATATATGTGTGTATATGTGTGTCCGTATGTACATGTACACACACACACACACACACACACACAAATCAAGTTCCTGCCTCATAAAAGACCAATCTATAAGCCACATTTAAGATCAGATTAAGTGTTTTTAGTCCTATTTTCATCTCCCTGCATACACTGCTTTATATACCTTTTTTCCTACATTTTTAAATGCCTTATATACTTTTAAAAATTATAAAATGTCTCAGTTTTCTAGTTTAAAAACAACTCAGTATGTAATCTTGATTCATTGGGCCATTAAAACTTTTTGTGGCTGATTTTCTGAGCCCTTTTTTATTTTCTGCATGACCTTTTAAAACACTCAGTTATCAAAACTAGACTTATTAGTGAAAATTTTTTGTGTTAAGTGTTGGAACCAAAAGATTATATTCCAACTTGGAAGTAATATGCTTTTGTTACTTTAACATAATGAATCTGTTTTAAATAAGATACCTGCTGACTCATTTATAGATTATTAATTTTTGTGACTCTTCTTTGTTTGCTAATCTTTTCCCATTTTATCATTGTTGTTTTAATTATATTAAGTTTATTTTCTTAACTCTTCACCATTGAATTTTATCTTTTTAGAATGGATTATTTATCTAAAGATCACTTTGAATTCAGTTCTTATTTTCCGTGGGGTTGGCAGCCCTCCCTGTGTGCAGTCCTTATGTGTACATTCTCAATTCTGTTTGGGGGGACATTAATAAAAGTATTAAGTAAAATGAGTCTCTGATCTTACTTGTTTTACAAAATCCTTCTTGTATATAAATACTGTAAAGGTTTAGGGAGTCAAAATGATCAGTATTCTATTCTTTCCTTTACCGTTAACTTTGAATATTCCTCTTGTACTTAATCATCCCCTTATTATAGTTCCCACAGTCATTTCTGTAAGTAATAATTTATTAGGAAAATAAACATATAAAACCTGCTTTTGGCTTGGAGAAAGGAAACACGAAGCACATCAGTCAGAATTTCCCTTCAAGCATAGCTTCTAATGAAATAGAACAATAGGTATGAATAGGAAAGTTAATTGTGTGGCTATGTATTAGTTCACGAAGCATCTGTTAAGACTCTGTGTTTACACAGCATCAAACTAGCTGTACTTCGGACTTACACAGAGGTTGTTAACACGGTCTCTGTTCTTGCAAATCCTGTAGTATAATTGAGGACCCAAAATTTGTACACAATTGAGAGACTTCTAAGAGCCATGTATAATAATGGGAACGTGGGTCAGAGAGGTGGAAAGGGGTACCTAGTGCATCAGTTTTGATATATTGGAGTACTTTTCAGTTCTTAGGTAAGGAGGGTTAAAGGGAGTTTTTCTTGCTAGAGCAAGATGTTTTCCTTTTGTGGTGAGCAATTGTTTTCTATTTTACTCTGTATTTTATTCTGTTAAACCTGACCCTTATTTAGGTCAGGGACATACTTTATTATTTTCTTGTCTATAATTTAACTTAAATGTCTTCTAGAGGTTATCGATTTCACCTTCTTAAGACCTCAGTTTCAATGAATACAATGACAGGACTAGTATAAGTGGTTTCTGAGGCTCTTTTAGCTCTTAAATTCTCTGCAAAGCAGATATTATTTCTCTTTTGAATCCATGTGCAAACATTTTCTAGCCTGGTTGATTAAGATAATAAAGAAATCCTTTGTGGTCTTGCCATTTTTTTGTTGATTACTGGTGTCTCCTTTGCTGCTGTCTAGGCCATGACTCACTCCACCTGAGCATTTTGTGATGGTTTAGGCTTTTGCTTTATTGAATTTATTTATGGGACTCTTCAGTGGCAAATATAGGAGTTCTGAATTGCCCAGCCACTGGTGGTAATATCCTTTTCAAAAAAGGATGGAAAGGAGCAACAGCGCTCTCTCCCACTGTTTTTTTTCCTCCATTACTTCATTAACTGTAAGGCTTCAAGAAAAGAGCAGGTTTTAGAAAAAAAGGGGGATGAGCTTTGTTTGAAGTAAAGGTGAAACCTTAACTGAAGGAGATAGATTTTTATCCCTCCCTTTTTAATAAAATTATAGATGGCTGAATGATTTAAAAATTAATATTAAAAGATTTCCCTGGAAAAGACTGGGAAGAGCTTTTTGCTATTTTTTAGTTCCAGGAATTTTAAACTCAAGTTCAATGAAATTTAGAAAAAGCAAATAGTCGAAATTTAGGACATAAAGGATTGTGTAATTTCTAAAGGTAAATACATTATTTTGTCATGCATTTTCAAAGTGTAGATGAAAATGAATATGTAGAATGTATACCTTTCCTGACTGTTTTGTAGATTTTGAGTACAATTGCTATAATAATATTGAAAATGCTTTTCTGTTGTATATTTTGTTTGCTAGTATTATTGTTATTTCTCGGTTTTTCTTCAGAAAATATTTTAAAATGAGTATTGTGTCATTTTTAGACACAGGCAAAGTAGAACTGGCAATAGGGTATTCCAGATGAGTAATAGGACTGCAGTTAAGAATCGTGCTTGAACTGTGATGTAAGAGAGCTTTGGAGACTGGGTATTGAGGGTTAATAGGTTCCTAATGAAAATCGTGGCAAAGCCCTAATACATATAAGTGAAAATTATTTTACTTTTTCCATTAAGGAAATAAGCCACGTTGCCTAGAAATACACTGTATTCCTCCCCCAACCTCATAGCATTGGCTGAAATTTCCTCAAACAATGTCATATTATTTTATAAGTAAGATTTAATTCCTTCTTATCTATTACCTAGTTTTGTCATTTTAGAATTGTTTAACCTTGCTGCTTCTCAGTTTTCTCATCTAAAAAAAAAAAAGAGAGACACTTGGACTTGATCTCTGTCTCTGTTCTTAAAATTCTGTAGATTTATGTTTCCTTTTGCCATCTGAAAAAAGGAGTAGATCTATAGGGATTCTACCCAATTTAAACGCTGCATATAAGAAATACAGGATTTTTTTATTGATGATTTTATTTCATGATTTTTCTTTGTTCATTTCTTTGATCTTAAACTTTTAGAGATGGTTAAAGTAGAAAGAAAACTTTAATGATCACTTTGCTTTTGGTCTTTCCCTATTACAACCTCACCATTCCCATCTTTAGAGAAGTAACCTTATTAAATCACTGTTTTCATTGGGTTGTATCTTGTACAAAAACTTGTTTTCCAGACTTCAGGGAATCTAGTCCAGACTTTTCTTCTTGGGATTCAAGGCCTGTGAAAACTGACTGACCCAAGTGTGTAATTTCATTTCCCTCTGTTCTACAATTTGACCATGTTTTCCCTTAACCAGGCAAGTTTCTTTCTAAACCTATATATAATATCATTTTTCTAATTTAATTTATCATACCATTTAAAAATCACCATTAGTTCCACTTCTTCCACCCCCCCCACCCCCCCACTTCTTTCTGAGACCACAATTAATCATAACACTAGCTAGTGACTGGTCTCTGTTGTCTTGCATTTTTAAAAGAAGTTTTATTGTTATTTAACTTTTTCACATATTTGGCTTATCTCCTCAAATAAATTTAAACTTCTTGAAGCTAGTGACTGCCTTTTTGACTGTTTTATATCCTTATCAGTTATTAAGCACATAGTGACATAGCGGACACACAGTAATTATTTATTGAAAGGTACAGTAGAGATTTTGTAGTTTGCTATCTTTGTGTTGAGATTGCTAAAGTGAACTGATAACTTCCTTTGGAAACAGAGATCCAATGACATCAGTGACTGAGAAGGTGTAAGGAGGAGACAGGGATACTGGATGCATTTGGCTGTATTTTCAAAGATGGGTGTATGGGAGAAGTTAACAAAGTTTTCTTTTTCCTTCTGTAACTTTTTCTCAGTATTTCCCTTTTATCAAAATCACTAGCGGTTCTTATTCTCTCTTGATAATAGAGTGGGTGATGAATTTTTAATTATCAGACTGTGTTGTACAGAAGAAAGACTGCAAGCAACAGAGGTGGGGTCTAGTCTGGGAGCTTCCACTGCTCTGACCACAGACACTCAACCATCCCAAACTTCCCTTTATTTATCTGTAAAGTGGGGATTAAAATAACTTCTTGTAAGTTATTTTAGGGTGGGGTAAGGGATGAAGGTGAAAAATACAATATAAATTAAGATGGGAAAGACTATTTCTGTTATGTTTATTTAAATACTCTACTATCCTTAGAAATTCCCCTTGGATTTTAAGCTTTTAGGGAAACAGAGACATATCTATTTTTTATGTCACCTAGCTCAGTGCCACATGGAATGAGATATTAAATCAGTATTTTTTGAAACAGACATAGTATTATGTTAGTATTGCTTGCTAAACCTAAAAACAAACACAAATTTTGAAAGCAGTTAGAATTATTACCTTTAGAAAACTTCACAAGGGACAGTTTTGCCATTCGCAAAGGACACTGCTTTATCTCTGCAGCCTTCCTCTCCGTTTCTTCCTCTCCTCCTTCTACCTCTCTATGGGGCTCTTCCTCTCTCCTTCAGCTCACATGCTGGGGACTGTGACTGCAGAGATGTCTCAGACATGTTTCCTGTTCTCTAGGAGCTTTCCACTTGGTGATGTTGGTCTGCATGAGAGCTTGAAGTACCACAAATGGTGTCTCAGGAGCTCTGTTAATCGTGGCATTTGATTAATCAGGGTATTTCATGTCCACTGGGGGTGGGGCATGTTTCCTATATAGTCTGATAGATTTTTTGACAATGAAAGGTCTGCTTTGAGGACATAATAGGGCTTTGTGTTTCTTGTCATCCTTTGCAGAATCACCATTTTGAGATAAGGATTACTGTAGCATTGCTTTCTGGTTGTAAATGCCACATGGAGGTGTCTTTGGAGTTTATTTGGTCTAATGTCTTATTTTACTGAAAGGGAAAAACCAATGGATGGGAAGCTAGGATTATTCTTTTATTGTGTATGGTACAGAAATATGCCTTCCTATGTTTACTGATCTTTGTGGACTTTTTGTAGCTAATAAACCAAGTTTTCCACATCACAGATATTCAAATATTAAAAAAAACCTTTATCCTGTAAATCATCTCCTTACTAACTTAAACAAATTTAGTTCTACTAATTACTGATTATATGATGGAGTTTATTTTTCATCATTATTGGCAGTTCTTTTGGTTGAACTTGAACCTGCCAATCCTGAAAACACAGTCTATAAAGTAACATTAATGGACTATAGTTTCGTGATGAGAGAGAATGACTTGTGTTTCCTTTTCCCAAGTTTATTTATTATTACATTGTTTTTTAGTTCCCCTGTTTTAAATTACTCTTGAGTTGTCTGGGGCAAATATAAGGATGTGATGGATTGTTGGCTCAGTTATCCATTTGTTGGAAAGTTTCATTATAGTTGTACAGTTCTGAACTGAATTATCGCTCTAGAAACTACATCAGCTCATTAATCTTTCTTTTTAAAATTTTGTTTTCAGTGTTATCATGATTTATTTACTTGCAACTTTTTTCTTGCTTTTTCTTTTTGATTTTCTTTATTTTTGATTTTGTTATTTTTTTATTTTACATTACAGACAAACAGAAACTTCTCCTTTCATGTTTTTATTCTCTGATTTATGATAAATTTAGTTTCCTTTGGCCTGGCATTTGCTTCAGCAGGCAGTCTTCCTTCAAGTACCTCCCTGATTGATGTGTAATCTTTGATATCTTCCATTAGCCTCCAGGATCACTAAGTTCAAGGCCCCCTTGGAACCTAAGGAGCCCTGCCGAGGAGCTGAAGGCCTTCAGAGTCCTTGGGGTGATTGACAAGGTAATTCTTCAGTGTCTCTTCCAGAGTTCAGTTATAAATCGACTGCATGCTGACATTATGTCTTTGAAGCTTTGGATCTTAAGGATATGAAACAAAAGGAGAAAATGACTCAAATGCATCTGCACTTTAAAATAACAAAAGCAGAAGAGAAAAAGCTTTTATCTAAGCAATTTATGTAAGGTCATGCAAAATATATTGGAGCTAGAGGAGAAGGTACCTATTTGTTGGCATTCAGTCTAGTTAAGAGGTTTGGTTTTTTAAGCCTGTGATGGCAGGATAAAGACACACTTTGTGTTAGTTATGAAAACTTGTGAGTCAGGAGTTGTTGAGCATTAACTGGTCTAGTCAGTCTAAAGGTTGAAAAGAAAAATGGCATTGTCCTAATAACTGCTGTTTATCGAGGACCTACTATGTGTCAGACCATATATTAGGCATTTTATATTTCATCCTCCTTTAATCCTTTTCACAACTCTGTTGGAACAGGTAAAGTAATTCGCTCAAAAACCTCATAGCTAACTTAAGGTGGTGCTGGAATTCAGACCTAGATCTTTGTGACTTCAATAGCTGTGCCTGTTGCCTGACTGAAGGACACAAGTCACACTAATGTTGTTGTGGAGTTGGGCGTGAGGGTGGGTCTCACAGAGGGATGACCACTTGGTTTCACCCAGTGAAACCCAGGCACTTTCATGTTAAACTTAATTTAGTTCCAAAAGTGTGTACAGCATGAATGCTGAAAAAAATTCCTGATGTGCTCTATTAAAACAAACCTGTTTATAAGGAAAAAAACTATACCTTTTCCAGTACACTAAACCCCCTTACACAAACACACACACACACACACACACACACCCCCATCCACCCACCCACCCACCCACCCATCTGTATATTTGGAATAAGAATACTTAGATAACAGAGATATCTTCCTTTTAGTTTCCTCCAGTTTGGTGGCATCTCAATATGTCAAATATTTATAGTACTGGGCCTCTCAGAGAGTATACAAGTATAAGTTACACAATAAACTGTGTTTTAAATATATTTAATCAACCACCGCTTTACCTTTCAGGGTCAAAGAAAATATCTTATTTAATATTAAGGTATAAATTAATTTAGATCTTTTTTACATTAGCCATCTTTTATGAAGCACCTTAGTGGTCATTTGTAATTTAATGTTCATCGAGCACTCCTTGTGTTCTAAAGTGTGCATGTGATTCTGTGATAAAATTGAACAGTATGCTGTGTATCTCAGGTCATTTAGACAATAGTTAACATTTTGAGGTATTCCACAGGGAACATTAGGTGGGATAGTACATGAAGCTGTCAGTGTCTTATTCAACTCTTACAAGCATCATTTTTCTCAAGTAAATTCAGATGAATGAAATTTGAACTTAAGAGAATTCTAAGTAGTAGGAGTTTTGAGCCTGACATAATGCCTTATCCGTGTTTCCCCTCGCTTTTCCAGTTTGGAGAGCATTCTGTTTGATAGCATAGAGAAGCAAAATAGGAATTGAATAGTTTCTAGGCTCTTGGCTTTCTCTGCAGGTAAATAAACTTTTTTGATGTGCAGTGTCTGCGCCCTCTCTTAGATCTGTTTATTTCATTGCCGTACTCTTAACTAGGAACGAGTCACCTTGAAGCCCTGGGTTATTCAGCTAAGGATTTTTGACAGTGAAGGAATTCCTGAAGTCTTTGCTGTGGCATAATTCATTACTATCTTTATTCTGTTAACCTGGGAAGTGTGTTTGGTGTTTAGAAGGTAACATTTAACTTTTCTAAGTGGATGAGGAAACAGGTATGGGAATTAAATAAGCTTTACAAATAATCTTAAAATATGTTACATAGTCTCTACATTGTAAGAAACTGAATAGGTAGATTTTTAAAAATTTCATGTATTTTTTAAGATAAATTTCTATCCATAGTACTGAGGAATATCTCAAATTTGGGTTTTAGAAACTTGAGGTTTGGAAGAGAAGTGTTGAATAAATTCAAACAGCTAGAAAATACACAGGATTCATTAATCTAGCCTGTACAGAACACAGTTTCTCTGATTCTGTTTCATTACAATATTTGTTCTTTATGAGTTATTTTGAGTGTTACTGTCTATTACATTTTCCCAGGAATAGGATTTTATAAATTTTATATAGAAAGTAGATAAAGTAGATTTGTTTATTAATATCTAGACCGTAAGCTCCTGAGAACAAGATTGTCTTCCTTGTTCACCTCTATTCTCAGCACCTAGAGTCATGCCTGGAACATATTGGGTGCTCAATAAATATTTAATGAATGAATTGAAACCTAAATAATTTTAAATATATCATATAGAGAGTGACACCTACTGGTATAATGAGAGACTGCTACCTGGTACCACTTCTATTATAGACACTCAGGTGTCTACCCAGAGAGACAGTGATCCTATAGCTGTATCTTGGTCTAGTCTTCCAAGGTGAATAATAAATTTCAGTTCTTTAAGAGGAATTAGAAAATCATTCATTAATATGTGTATGCAAGCACGGAATTTAGGCATTAGGGGTCTTGGATTATAAATAAACTGGTGTGCATTCAGAAGCAAGAGTAATAAAGCTAGGGAAAGGCCACCCAAATCATACCATACAAAGAACAGCTGAAAAGTAAGTGATAGTTAACCTGACAGAAATGTGGAGTCCTCGTATTTTTGAGGGCTGTGTAGTATAGAGGGACTGTGTGACGTTTTGTTCAGATCTTGAGGGTGAAAAGGGATGTTAACTGCAAGAACAACATCTTGGGCAAACTGGGATTCTGGTTTCTCTGGGAGAAAGGTAATAAGGGATAAAACTTGCTTATTAGTGTCCTTACAGGATAAAACCAGAACTATATGAGTGTAAGTTGTCAAATTTTTGGTTAATGATTAAAGATACCTCAAGAATTAGGACTGAACAGAGACAGACTGGATTCCTTCAATATATGTTGAAAACAGTGAATGAATGAATGCATGATACCTATCTCATCACCTCATCCCTGAAAGATAGGGACCATTCATTCTAATTTGCCTGCCTCCTCACCGCTTCATGGCATGTCTTTTCCACCCCTGTTTTTTCATTCATTCATTCATTCATTCATTCAATATTTATTGGGTTTCTGTTATGTGTCAGGGGTAGTGTTAGCCACTGGAGACATAATGGTGCATAAAACAGCCCTACTCTCTACCCTATCAGAGTTTCTAATCAAGTGGGAAATAAAAAGAGGGAACTGGCCTTTACAACACAGCGTGGACATGCGTTGGGTGAGGGAAGTACACTGGGGCATTGTGGGAGCGTGGAGGGGGGGCACCTGGCTTGGCTCTCTCCCCGGGCTTCTTAGAGTAAGCTGAGCAAAGACCTGAGGATGAGGAGGAGAGGATCTCACTCACAGGAGTGTGTTCCAGCAGAAGGTGTGGGGCGCTCAGAGAGCGTGCTTTCTCTCTAGCTTCTTCAGCTCTTCTAGTTCTTTCTGCTTCCCCACCCATATTTAGTCCATTGTTCTAGACAGCTGAAAGCTTACCTCCTCTTGTCTAATACTTCCCTCTCTTCTCTTTGAATAAAGTTTAGCATTCAGTTGTGTATTATTTTCACTTGTAGTATTTTAGTCACCTTAAATACATTGTTAACCTGTCCTGAAAGGCAAGAACTGTATCTTACATCCTTTTTATTTTCTCTGACAATGCCTAATTGAACGCAGTGCTGTCTATGCAGTAAGGATTCAATACGTGCTTGCTGAATAGTGGTAGAGGGAACAAAGGGACCCTGTGTGGGTTTTAAGATTTCAAATGCTCTGAGTCTGCACCTCAAAATGTACTACACCTGCAGGATCAGAGCAAGAGGGTTGAACTGAAACCTGTCAGAACCTTCCTCCTCCTCCCCTTTCACCTTCTCTCACAGAGTGCACCTGTAGATGGTCGGCAGGTACTTTGTTGCAGTCAGCGAAATTGTCAACTTGAGAATGAGTGTTGTGCCTTTGTGTTTCATGTGCTTTGAAATATTTGGAATTTTTCAGAATGCGAACATACTGCATTCTCTTACTAAATAAGTTTTCTAGGTCAGATTAAAACATTGTTAAATTTTAATAATTACCAGAAGTTCAGCTCCATATGCTTTAAAGTAGAAAACTCGTTAAAAACATTAAAAAATAATAGCTTTCTTGCCCTTGAGACATTTTCTTCTGAATTGGAATCAGGCTACCTTTGACTTAGGCAGCTTAGTTGGATATGTATTGATTGACTTGAAGATGTAGCCTCTTTGTCCATTACAATTATAAGATAGCATTTATTCACTGTCTGAGTATGCACTGTGCTGATTCAGGACACTGTAAAAACAATGCTTTTTGGGGACTTTGGTCAGTTTTCAGGACCCACAAATTGATTTAAACATATTTATAGAGGACAGCGATCAATAGAATGAAAATATTAAACCAGGGTGTGAAAGACATAGTTTATATCAGGACCAGAGTATTAGGTTTCTCTAACAAATGCAGGTAAGAAGGAATCTAAAGCTAAATACTCCAGACTGTACTTTAATTGAATTAATTTTCATCAAAATTTAACAGTGTTAAGTTATTATACCAAGTGAACTCTAGGATTCAAATCAGAGAAATTGTGTAAAGGGTTTCATTATGGAATTGAATAACATGAGCTGAACTTGGTCCTATAAACCCAGAACTTCAGAGTTTTAACCTCTCTTTAGCATAATCTCTTTGTGGCCTTGGGCAAGTTGCTTCACAAAAACAGAAAACAGACAATAAAAACGAAAATGACAAAGGTGTAGAGATCTAGCTTTTAAAAGCCTTTGGATCTGAGAAGAGCCTCCTAAGTGGATGTTTTTCCTAGCTCTTCAGCATTTCTGTTTTAAATCTAATTTTTCTGTCTTTTATAATATATGCTGCCTTCTATATTTATATCCAGTTTCCTTACAAAGACACACCATGTCCTTTGGAAGCAGGTTTTATGAAGTAATTGATGTATGGGCCTAGGATTTGAAAATTATACAAAGTGAAACTCTCTTTTTTTTTTTTTTTTGTATATATTTGAGGTTTCTGTGATAACTTTATTGTTCACTAAATCATTAACCTCACACATCCTGGTATGAGACACTATTGAGGAATAGCTCACATTTGTTGACATTTGCTAATAGGAATATAAGACACTTTAAGTGAATGTTTGTGGTTGAGTACAGAAGCCTCAGTTAGCTGGCCCCCGTGCTGGGTAAATGTAGTATTGTTTCTTCGATCGATTTGCCATTTGTTTGAGTGCCGGTTGCCTGAGTTCTGCTTAATGGAGAGTCTCCTGTCATTACTTCTTGGACTGTTGTCTGGAGAATACCATGCATTTTGCAGTGCTGTAGTGCAAGGCTAGTTTTAGCTGTTTGTCTAAAGACGAATAATCCAGAGGTTTGGCTTTTAGATGGGTCGTGGGGAAACATTTTTAAAACCCTTTTTATTTTTTCTGTTCCTAATAGTGTCTGTCACAAGAAAACAAACTTTGCCAGCCACATCTCAGGGCCCCGTGGAGGAATGAAACAGTGGGGGCTCTGAATTTTGAGGGGATTACGTCCATTTGCTTATCTCTTTTAATACCTTCCAAATATGCTGATTTTCTTTTTCTAATTGTGTGATTTGTAATATATTCATAACATAACTTAGAAAATCAAGTTATCCTGGTAGCATTTACTCTATTTTTAGCTATCACAATGACAAACTACTATCCCTTAAAAAAAAATTGTAATTATTATTGAAGTTACTAAGTATACAAAGTGTAAATTGTGTTGGGTGTACACACACAGAGCAGTATTATGTTAGGTTGGAGACACTACACCTGGTTGCCATCAACACGTCATGGTTGTATTCAGGTTAAATAGAGGACAAGACAACTGAGATTCATTAGGACAGTTCTCACTGTACACGAATGTTTAATACTGCCCTGATTTTAAATTAATTTGTAACTAATTCTCTGTGGAACTTGAAGAACTTCAAAAAAATCTGGATTAAGATTATAACTAAAGGAAACTAAATGCATGTGTTGCCGTTTCAAACCAAGAATTAAAAAGATGCTTTTGGCATAATTTTCTAAAAAATCATTTTCTATTTTGATGTTCTTTTAGCTTCATTAAAAATACTAAAAACAAAACAACCCCCCCCCCAAACAAAACAAAACAAAACAAAACAAAGGAAGATGAAGCACAAGAAAATTTCATATTAGTGCATTTCTTTTAAGGTGACAATATGCCAGTTATGCAGCATTATAATTGAATGTAGCCAGATTTCTTGACATTCTCTGTTTTTAATATTTTAGAAGACACCACAGTATTTTTTTTTTTTCCTGTATGAGGTATTGTGGTAAATGTGATCATTACCATAAATAAATGGCATTTTTGAGTAGCCAGAAATCAGTGTTTTTTAATTGGTATTTTGTGGGTTTTATAATACCTCGTCTCAAAGTACATTTTCCTTGGGTAACATTTGGATTGTGGGTGTGATAGTACTCAGAAAACAAACCTCTCCAAACAAAGTGCTCTATTTTATTAGTACATAAAAAAATATATACCTTTATTATTATTATTTATAGACTGATTAAAACACTGTAAATTTTATATATAATTTTACTCATTGTATGCTCATTGAATAAAATCATAGGTGATTTTAAATATGACTGGATTCCCCCCCTTTTAAAAGAAAAATGATCACATTTACTTACTTTACTTCAGTAAATTCCATTAGAATAGTATTTCTCTTGTCTTTGTGTTCAGCCAGTAGAATCCCCTATGACCTTGGGGAGGTATTCTAAGGGGTGACTGGGGGTTCATGGTGTTATGTGTTCTGGTGGCTTGCCTGTTGCCTGCCTCTGGGTTCTTCATCCCCCGGATGCTGACTTAGGCGGTGTTCCTTCCGTCTCTTATCTTGGGGCTTTGATGCGTCTGTTCTGAAAGTGGCCACCGTGACTTTGGGTAGCAGCAGATGGTAAACCTTCAGGCTGCCACGGCTGTAGTGGTGTTAAGTTGGAAAGTTAACGTTTGATGAAGAATCAGTAGTGCATATGAAAGAGCTTTCACTGCCGAAATGTCTTTTAATTAAAAAATTAGCATACTAAAACCTTTACAAATGTCTGGGTATTTAAAGAAATCTAAAATTAGTAGTTTTCTTAGAGAGAAATGGGTTATTTACCAGCTTAGTTTTGTGTTGATTGCTCTTCCTAATGGAGTTCTTTTCCTCCTGTTCCTGCCCCTGTTTGTGCTTGAGACAGATACGTAGATAAACTGACATAGGGGATGTTTTTAGGAGTTAAAGGTGTTTGGATAAACACTTACATTATACTTTGAATTATGGTATTTTGGATATTAATAACCAGAAAGAAATGTGGATTGTACTACACACAGTCCTGTAGATTTGGTCTGTTTTCTACCTTTGGAGATCTTTCTTGGTTAATGTAGCAGCCTGAAGAACCCAAGCTGATGTATTTCACCTTGTTCTGAGTTGTGGGTGATTTTTTGACTGCCATCGATCCGCAAAGTACTACCTTCTTTGGATTGTGTGTTCACTTCATGATAACGTTGAAAGTTATATCATAAATAAGACTGATAAGAGTGCAAAGGATTTTTCTTTTTCTCTTTCTCTTAAATCCGAAGAGTACCTTTTACACTGTACTGAAAAAGGATTTGTGGGCGTAGTAAATGAAAATGTCCTTTAGACTAGAGGTTATAAGTATCCATGTCGAATGTTATTCTTTATACTTCCATTCTCATCAGTGAAAGTACTTTTCTGCGCATTTGACCACCAAGAACAGATTGGTTTCGTGGCAGAGCATGAGAGAAGTGCCTCTACACAGTCTGTTCACACTGATGCTCTTGACGCTGCAGCTTCTGACGGACTAAAGCTGTAGGCGCGACATCTTTTGCTTTTGGAGTTCTTGGATAGTGATACAGGGAACATTGCTAGCCTTCTGATGCCAGAGAAAGAGACAGTTAGACCCCAGTAGGGAGAATTGTTGGTGTTAAAGTTCACCTGTTTCTTGTTTTCTGGTAGTTGAATTTTTAAAAGAGATATCTTGTGAGAATAAAGTATGGAATTAACAAGTAATAGTAGAAATACATTTGGAATATTATAAGCATACAAAATGAGATGGGTTTTAGCAGTAAATATAAACATTTGATTATCATCACATGGTATTGAGAAGGCCTAGTGCTCTAGGTTTGATGTTCAAACTCATTTCTGTAATGCTGTCAAGGTGAATTTAGTTAATAACTCACCTAATAATGGTCAACTGTGGATTATTTTAAAAGAGAAGTATAATCTTAACTCATCTGAAACTATGTTTAAAAAAACCAACTGGAAAACTTGGGCTTGTATTTATTTTCTCTGGCTTTCTTTTATGTTGATCCCATTCTTTTCTGTTATGTTTATTAATATGTGAATTCACAATAGTATAACTTGCACAGTTGAAGTCCATTCAGATTGTCTGTAGGAAATGTGAATAATACTGTGACACCACTGAAGGAAAAGCTATGTTCGTCAAAGATAACTCTCTCTAGATTTTTCTCAGTTTTCGAACTTCTAATTGTTCTGGAATTCTGTGAAGTTACAGGCACCAAAGTAGAGTTAGATATATTCCCTTAAATTAGCCAGGTAATCTTAATTTTTAAAGGAACTACAGGAATTTCAGACTTTGAATATCAACATTTAAATCTAAAAAGATTAAAAAATTGGTGACAATTTATTCTTCAGCGAAGGGAGCTCTCTGTGCTTCTTCACCACAATCATTGTGTTTTTATAGTAGCATCTCTCTTTTCTCCACATTTATTCTTCATTTCCCTAAAAAAATAATCATTTGATGCTTTTGATATACTTCTCCTCTCTTCTTGTTTTTCCAAAGGTGGTATTTAGTTAACTATTAGTCCTTCCCTGTTCTAGTTAACAAAAAGACCCAGATTTACAATCAGTTGGAACTTTTTCTACTACTGTTATGAAGGAAGAGTGGACAGGTCTCATTGCTGGTGGAATTGAAGAGCAAGTGAGGCCAATCCTTATTTGGTAAGTTGTCTGCATTCTTTCCCAATGAGGAGCAGTCATTCTATACATTACTACAGGCAAAGAGTAATCTCTTCTGTTAGACCATATGCTAATACAGCGCTGATAAGTAAGCAGGAAATACATTAATTGTATTCTCTCGATAAGGTATGCTACCCAAGATAATTATTTCATGACAGTTTTAGTGATGGTACTTGTTTTATTATGAAATAAAAGATGGTTTGAGAAGGCTTTTACTGGAAAGACAATTGTATCAAATTAGTACCAAATTAGATTTTTGTCTTTATAAAGGTGAGCAAACCCATGAGTAGTTTTTAAATTGATGTGTTCTAGTCCACAAATGAACAAATTCTGTCTGAGGGTTAAAGAAGCTATTATTTTGTCCTTTATGCTGACAGCTTCATTACAGATTGGCCTACTGTTGGCATTAAAAAAGTGTTCGGCTCCTTAGGATCTTTGTGCATGCAACTATAATATTCATGCAGCGCCACAGCGCTATTCATTAAGAAATGACTTCAGATGAGGTTGCAGCATGTAAATTTGGAAAGATACAGATGTTAAATGCAGTCGTTCCTCTTTGTATACAGCCGTATGGCTAATAATTTCCAAGTGGCTTAAGCTCTTGTTAGCAGGAGTGCTCGTGTGTTAAGAATGGCCCTATAAATAACTTTAAGAACTGAAGTTGAAGGTGCTTCTTTTAAGGACTATTGTTAACTAAACATTATTGCCAAACAGATGGAAAGCATTCACCAGCCTGATGTTTTTAGGTCTAATTATATTATCACCAGCCCTGTACGGCTCAGTTGAAGAGGTGTATCCAGAGGCCAATTTATAATCATTTAGCCAACACCTGTTTGGGAGAAATTGACAGTCAAAGGGCACATTTAAAAAAAATCACATATGTTCTTGTGTTTATTGCCTCACTGTGAATGTTGTCTAGCTGCAAACAAACTTGGGAGGAGAAGAAAGTAAATGTAAACAAGGCAGCACTTCCCGGCCATGTTTATCCATCTTCATTTGCCCTTTTTATCTGATCCACTGCAAGCTCCATGGCTAAGTGAGGCCAGCAAAGAGACGTCACTTCTGATTTATGCGTATATATTCTGTTTGGTCAATTAAGAGGCTTTTCTGGTAGGAAAAAGAAGTTCTTTCCTTTGTACAGATTCCATACCTTTTAACCTTGTGAAACATTTCCTATTTCATATAGATGGATCTTGTTTAGATAGGATTGGCATTCTGGTGAGTGGTTTAAAAGATTCACAGCAGATATAAAAACAAATGAGACTTGAGGAACCCTAAATGTCTTCACAGACTCAATATTCATTGAGTCCTCTTTTGCAGAGAGAGGTGCCACCTTTTGCTCTCATGATATGTTAATTTAATTGTCAAGGTTCAAGTGCTTTAAATGTGCTTCCATGCCATGGACGGTCAAGATTGGTGGTGAATGTAGCTCAGAGGGAAATCATGGAGAGAACAGATCTACCCTATCTGAAAATAGTTTGAATTTGATGGTTCTACCAACTTTTTTTTTTTTTTTTGCAGTTATATTATTAAAAGTGAGTGCTCTGATTTCCAAAAAATTATTTATTTTCTTCAGTTACAGTTGACTTTCATTGTTATTTTATATTAGTTTCAGGTGTAGAGCATAGTGGATAGACATTTATATAATTTATGCAGTGGTCCCCTTGATTAGAACCCACCTGGCACTATACATACATAGTTGATGGCAATATTTTGACTGTATTTTCTGTGCTATACTTTACATGCCTATGACTGATTTGTAACTGTCAGTTTATACTTCTTAATTCCTTCACCTTTGTCACCCAGCTACGCCCCCCCCCCCCCGGCCATCAGTGTGTGCTGTGTATCTGTGAGTCTGTTTCTGTTTTGTTTCGTCATTAATTTTATTCTCTAGATTCCATATGTAAATGAGATCATATGGTATTTGTCATTCTCAGTCTGACTTATTTCATGTAGTGTAATAATAACCTCTGGTTCCATCCATGTTGTTGCAGATGGTAAGAGTTCATTCTTTTTTATGGCAGAATGATACTCCATTGTACATACAGAGGGTGTGTGTATGTGTGTGTGTGTATACACACACACACATACACACACAAATATTAAGAAAGGAGAAAACTGTTTTAAAATTGTAATACTCAATATGTGCTGATAACAAAAGATGAATACAAGTCACATTTGACTTCTGCAATTACAAGAGTTGCTCAGAGTGGTTATCATCAGTATTTATGTGATACATGGATAACCTCTCTTAAAATATGTATACATTTTTTTGGCACCCTCGGTATGAACCACATCTTTATCCAGTCATCTATTAATGGGCACTTGGGTTGCTTCCATATCTTGGCTATTGTAAGTAGTGCTGCAGTGAACATTAGGGGTGAATATATTTTTTCTAATTAGTGTTTTCGATTTTTTTTGGATAAATACCCAGAAGTGGAATGGCTGGGTCATAAGGTAGTTCTATTATTAATTTTTTGAGGAACCTCCATACTATTTTGCATAGTGGCTGAACCAATTTGCAGTCCCACCAACTGTACACTAAAGTTCCCTTTTCTCCACATCCTTGCCAGCACTTGTTTGTCAATTTATTGATGATAGCCATTTTGACAGGTGTGAGGTGGTATCTCATTGTGGTTTTTATTTGCATTTCTCTGATGATTAGTGATGTTGAGCATCCTTTCATATGTCTATTGACCATTTGTATGTCCTCTTTGGAGTAATGTCTATTCAAGTCCTCTGTCCATTTTTAATTGGATTGTTTGTTTTTTTGATGTTGTTTAAGTTCTTTATAAATTTTAAATATTAGACTCTTATCAGATTTCATTGGCAATACCTTCTTCCATTCATCAGTAGGCTGTCTTTTCATTTTGTTGATGGTTTGCTTTGCTGTGCAAAAACTTTTTAGTTTGATGTAATCCTGTTTGATTTTTTCTTTTGTTTCCCACACCCAAGGAGATATATCAGAAAAATTATTACTAAGAGCATTGTCAGAGTTTACTGCCTATGTTTTTTAGGAGTTTTATGATTTCATGTCTTACATTTAAGTCTAATCCATTTTGAGTTTATTTTTGTATATGGTGCACCAACTCTTTCATTTTAGTATTTTTCCTTTTTCTGACATATTTCTCCTCTGTTGAAAGATTTATATGTGTCACCTCCATTTTCTTATCATCCATTATTAACTCAAAGGAGTCTGGCTTCTACCCCTCCCAGCTCATTGCGTAATGCAGTATTGAAAGTTACCATCGGCTGCCTAACTGCTTAGGAGCAGTCCTTTCTCATTCCTCATGGCTGCTCTGTGGTATTTGGCATAGATGATACTTTCATCTTAAGCATTCTGTTTTCCTTACAGCAGAACCACTGTATTTTCTGGTTTTCTTTGGAACCACTATTTTTTCTGGTTTTCTTTGTTCTTTTTCCACTACAGTTTTAGTTGTTTTTGTCTTATATACTGTCCAGTATGCCAACTGTGTATAATTTTCAAAATTCAGACATAAATTGTATAGCTTTACAATTAAAGCTCCTCCTCCTCCTCTTTTTGTGTTTGTAGGAATGACTCCTCCTTGCCTGGCTTTCAGTCACAGGCTGGTCTTAGCTCCTAGAAACTGCCTGTCCCTTCTCAGGCCTGCTGTGAGCTCCTGAAGGCTCACGTGCGGGCCTTGGAATCAGGGCCAGCAGCCACACATCCCTCTCATGCTTTGAATCTCTTGGATTTCCTCTTCTGTTAAATCATTTCTGTATGTTCCACGTCTGGCCAGAGACAGTCTTGTACTTTTAAAGGTTCATATGATTTGACTGAGCCCACTCAGATAATCCAGGATAATCTGTTTTATGGTCCGTGCCTTAATTACATCTGCACAGTCCTTTTTGCCAGTGACAGGACATAGTCACAGGTTCTAGAGATTCAGGTATGAACATCTTTGACCACCGTTATTCTGCTTACAACATGCCAATAAAAAATCTGAAATCTGGTTGGGAGATAGACAAGTAAACATAAAACCAAATCAAAGGGTTAGAAATGCTGTAAGGGAAGTTGGTACTGTGTACAGGAGGAGAATCAAGGAGAAGTCAGTGTTACTGAGAGGTAGACATTTGAGCCGAGTATGAGAAGACGAGTTCTTAGTTGGTAAGTGGCTGGGGGAACATTTCAGGGAGAAGCAGTAATAATAATAAGTGGCCATACCAAGCCCTTTTACAGGATTATCTCACTGTAATTCTCACATCTGGTAGATATCATTATTATTTACCACTAGAGCGTCTACAGGTGAAGCTATATTGTTTTCATAGTTAGATGAGAAATGGTAAAATGGTCTCATTGGGTAGTTGAAAGAATTAACATTGATTACACATAGCTAAAGCTTAGGACATAGCAAACCCTTAAAGCATGGTAGGTGAGAGAGAGTAGAGATTAGATAAGAGAAATAATGTAGGGGCTAGAATTGAGTGGACTTGGTCACTGCTTATGAAGGTAGGGGATAGGAAATTCTTAATGACTTTAGGGAGCCTTTTGGTTTGGGGGGTTCCATGATGGTCGTGTTATTCAGCACCGTAGCGGGGGAAACAGGGTTTGGGGTTGTTTTTAGTAGGGACAGGACTTTGGGAAGGGGAAGGGATGAGTACAGAAGGTATCTGTGGGAATATTCAATTGAAATTAAATGGAGACCTATAAACTATGTCAGGCACTCAGAAGAGAGGTCAAAGATGACATCTCTATTACTTCAAATTCAGCACGTCTAAAATGGAATGTACCATCTTCTTGCCACTGGCTCCTATGGCACTCTCCTGTTTCTTTTCACCATTCTTTTTGTCCCCAAGCTTGACAACTCTTTTTCATCTTGGACTCCCAGTTCCCTGGGAAAAAGCCCTGTTTACAGTGTTTGCAGATTTCTGTGGCCCATTTCAGATGTGACTACTTTTGTGCTACATGCGAGATAAATTGCTGTAGCAGAGACCGCAAGACCTAAAACATTTACTCTCTGGATGGTTATAGAAAAAGTTTGCCAGCCTTTGGTGTAGTGTCTCCAAAATAATAAAATATTAATATTGTAGAATAATTCTCCATCTCTGTTCACTCCTAAACATCAAGGTGGAGCAGGGGAATGGGTAGTTTGAGGGAACAATGTGTGAGGTCATGCAGGGTCTTTAGGTCACTTCTTGGACTTAGCTTAGGCCTTTTTTCTGAATTAACAGAGTAACACGATGTACTTCCTTTAAATAAGAAAACCTTGGCTGCTGTTTTGAAAGTAGACCCTAGGGCAGCAAAAATGGAAGCAGAGAGATCTGTTGGGAGACCATTGTTATAATTCGGGTAAGTCTGTGTTTGGATCAGGGTAATAGTGGTGGAAGGGGTGAGGTGATGTCAGATTCTGGATACATTTTCAGGATAAAGCTGACAGGATTTGGTGGTGGAAAAAAGGAGATAAGGATGAGTCCAAGATCGAGAAGTAGTACAAGAAGAATGCCTTAGGCTGGAGTATGAGTTATTGAGATCGCATTATAGCCAGTTGCCACACAGAGAGACTTCAGCAATTACTGTAAAATTTCTTTTTACTTCTTCTTAACCGTGTTTCATGAGGACAAATTGTTTGTCTAAAGTAGTTTTTCCTTTATTTTTAAGAAATGTATCTTAAAGTAGATCCAGGAATCCTAGTAGTGTTTCTAAAATATGGCATTTTTAGAAAAGGAAACCATAATAAAACCCACTTTAGATAAAACTTTTAATCCTGTGATTTGTGATTTGGTGGCTTTAAAAAAAACATCAATTCAGAAATTAACAGTCTTGGCAGAGTCAATTCCAACACTTTTCTCCAAATACTAAAAGTATAATTTTCAAAAGTTGTGAATTAATGTTTTATTATTTTATGAATGAATTATTACTCATATCTTTTATGTAGGTTTTACTTGTAATGGACACAAGAACAGAACAGACATTCATTTTAAAAGTAAGTAGAATTTGTATGTTTAATGAATTTAGAAATTTATTTTCAAATTACATTTCTGAAAGAAAAATTATTTTTTGGGGGGGTGTTTGAATGTGTTTTTATGTTTGCGGTGATCTGCATTTATTTTGTTCTTGGTCCCTCTACCACAGTTGATGCTCTGTAACATACATGTAAGAAGCGTTTTAGGGTATAGAGTTTGGTGGAAATAATGCAGATAGGTTGAAGGCTCAGTTCATGCTGTTTAAATGTGTAGTGTATAGTTTGAATACCTCCCTAATACAGTTTGTGTAATTTGTGAAGACCACATACCACCGTCTCACCTTTGATTATGATTATGGGTCTTAAGTGCTGAAATTTTGTCTTAAAGTCTTTGCGACAGGTATTTGGGCAATTGTTAGCAACTTCCTTTGTCCTCTCTTTGATCTAAATTCAGTTTGATACATCATATAATTCATATTGTAACTAAATGAAAAAAGAAAAAAAAACCAACCTCAATTTTTAAATTTTGAAATTGCATTTGAAATGGATTGTGACAGTACATATTTTAAAAATATTCCTATTTAAGCATTTCCACAGCATTCAGAATTAGTCAATTTTACATTAATTTTATATTTCTTTTTCTGATACTTTTGCTTTTACTTATCAGCACGGTAGTAGATCACTTTGACATATACTGAAACAAATTTCTTTTTTTGAGTGTACTTTGTCACTGACATTGTTGTAGATTTCTAAACAAAGCATGACACCAGAAACTACACACACCTGTTTCTTTGGGGGAAACTTAAAATAATCTTTGTACTTTTGGGGAATAGAATTTTAAAATTATCTGTTTAATCTAGGAATACCTTTTGTGGCTCAGGAATTTGAATTGCTCTCACAGTGTCTACTGCTTTAAAGATATACACAGTAAAATCAAACTTAAAGAAAGGTCATAGAGAAATAACTGTGTGTCGTCCTGAGGACTCAGTTTGGGAGCGTCTCTAATAAAAACACTGACCCACGTAATTGATTTTAATGGCAGCTTCGTGGCATCTTCTGTTCTCTGGATTCACGCCAGATGCCATCAGCGGAGCCTCCAGGGACTGGGGGCATAGAGCAGCAGATGAGTGGTTTCTCTGAAGCCCGGAGTAACTCGGATAGATTAGTTTGGTTGATAAACACAGAGCACAGCAGGCTCCAAAGGCAACTGAGGGTACAACTGACCTTTTTGTTCTCTGTCAGGGTCTAAGGAAAAGCAGTGAATACAGCAGGCACAGAAAGACCATCATCCCCTGCTGTGTGCCCAACATGGTGTGTCTGCACAAGTACATCATTTCAGAGGAGTCGGTGTTTCTGGTGCTGCAGCATGTGGAAGGTGGGTTTGTACTCTCAATTGTTTATGGGAGAAGACTGTCACCTACTTAGCTTTTTCGTTTCTGGAATGTCCTTCTTACTGCTGTCATCACACAGGCAGGTAAAACGTACGAAACACTTGTAAGAAACTGTTTCCTTATTCCTCTGCTCTCCTGTCCTACTTCGAGTTGGGAAGGAAAATGAAAACCCAGGTGAAATTTGCACATGTCATTGGAAGTAAAACAACCTTCTTAGATATACTTTACTTACTGTCTCCTAGAGTTGTTCTGATCTGATGAGAACTTTCAGGTGAGTGGGTGCTCCGAGAGCCAGGTTTTTCTTTTTCTTTTATATATTTGATTTTGCTCTTTGCTGAAAGGATACATTAATGTTAGATGACTAAAATAAAAAGCATCCCCTGAAGAATTAATTAATTGCCTCCTTTTTTAGAAGGCACGGATGGGTATCTGCCTGACATTTGACATGACCTAGTTATTCTAATCTGGGTTTTTATAAATATAGCCTTTGGCATCACATATGGGTATAAAGCACAGGCTGGTACTTGGCCTTCAAACTATTTATGAAATTTCAGCTCTTAGTAGAGTGAACAGGTGGCAAAATGTACTTTTAGATTTGTTTTTGCCCTTTAACACCTGAATTTAAATAATAGTTTTTTATTTAAAATGACTGAATAAAGCATATAAATGTAAATCCACATAAGAAATATTACCTTTTACCTTTTAAGAAGTGTTCTCAAAACAGTGAAACACTTACATTATTTTGTGCTTTACTAATAGGCATAACATTTTAATTTAATGCATTTCCCAAGAAAATGAGTTACTGCTTTGTGGAATGAGGTCTTTTGTGATAACTAATGCAATATTTTTGACAGGGGCAATAAACTGTTAATATTGTTTATTATGAAATACAGTACAAGATAACTACAGATGGAGGGAAGACCTCCATATGTGGTATTTAATAGGAAATTCAGAAGGGGCTCCATGGTCTCTCAGGTATTAAGAGAGTTAATTGCGTGTGTGAATTGGATAACTAATTCACCTTTGTTCAGACATTATAGACAGCTTTTATCTGAGGATACCAGTGCATTACAGACATTATTGAATTAGAGGTCATGTCATCTGATAGCGGAATACAGCCACCTCTGGTGTGGAACAAAAATAACTTGCATAGTAATAATCCATAATAATTTAGAACAAGGTCAGTAGGATGAATGTAATTATAGTCAATATTCTATTACCCAGGGTGGATTATTCATGTTGGAGATTATCTGTGGCAGATTTTCAATCCTGGTTTACCTCTGCTATTCTCAGCTTCCTCTTCCTGTTTTTCCTTCTCTAAATCATACTTCAGTTTTTCTTCTTCTATCTTCTCTGTTTTTCTTAAACTTCCTACCGTTGCTATTTCAACTGAATTTACTTCAGTACTTTAGAGAATCTTTATAATTTGTTTTAAAGACATAGACATATGGCTTTCACATTTTCCACTGTTTTAGATTGTCTTTACCAAGTCTCTTTTCCTTTATTGTTGACCATGTCTGACTTTGATTGGTCACATGACCATAAAATTTGTTCTGGATTATTTAAACTTTTGGGGGAGGGACTCTCTTTCGATTGTGCATTTCCAGTGTCTATTCTTTAATTTCAAGAAGATTTTACAGTACAAAGATAATAATTTGTAGTGCTAATAGGGACTCTGGATTCATATAACATTTAATAAATTTATATAGCATGTATTATATAGTGGGCTGTCTTTTAGGTGAACAAGACAGGAAAAGAGCCTGCCCCTTTGAAAATTATATTCTTGTTGTGTAGAGTCAAACAGAAAAACAAAAAGCAAGAGAATATTAGATAATAATAGGGATGGTCCTGATCTTTCACAGATAGATCTAATAGATAACGAAGGACTAGGTAGTTAAGTAAGTCCCCTCTTAAGAAGGTGACACTTAAAAGTTATGAATGACAAAAGAAGTAACCGTTTGCAAGTAAGGGGAAGCACATTCCAGGTCCAGGGATCCGTGTAAGATATTGAAGGCAAATCCAAACTTGGAACGTGTGAGGAACAGGAAAAGAGACCATTGGGTTGTTGTGCAGTAGTTGAGGGCACAGTGGAATGTGAGTAGTGAAGAAGCAGGCAGGAGCCTTCTGTGGCAGAGTAAGGACTTTGGCTTTTATTCAAGTGAATTGGGAAACCGCTGGACATTTGAAGCAGTGACAAGACCTGATTTAAATAAAAAGGATTGCTCTGGCTGTTGTATGGGGAATGAATTATATAGAAAGACAAGAGATAATGATGGCATGGCCTTCTGAGATACTAGCAGAGAGGCTTTGAATCCTTAGAATAGGTCCATGGTGAACACTATGTAAGTATTTGCAAATATTGCTGTTACTTTTTGAATAGATAGAGTATTTGGTTGTACAGATTTATCCTAATTTATTTATCTACTCCCCTGTTAATTGGTGTTTAAATTATTTCTAGGGCTTTAACCTATATATCTTTGTGTAATTTTTATTGTGTTTTTTTAAAAACTATTGACAGTACAAATTTATTAAAGTAGAATTGCTGGGTCAAAAGATGATTTTGATTATTGGTTCAGCAATATTTTATCATATTTATTATTGATTTAAAGTCCTAATTCTGGTTAAACAAATTTAACAAATTTTCTTTGCAGTCTTGCAGAAAACCTGATGAGAGACAGAATTTTTCTTAAACTTTATGAATTGGTATTTTTATAGCTTAAAATAGATAATATCTGCCATTTTTATACACTTTAGTGGGATTTGGAAAGGTGTCATTTATATTCCTAAAATGTTAAAAATTGTAAGCATGTTAGGTATTTTCTGTTCATATTTTGTGATTTAGAGATAACGGGGTATTTTCGTTTGGTTTTAGGTTGATGCTTTTGATGTTACAGTAATAAAGTTGGTATTTGTGTAAGTTTATCTGTTGGGCCTGATCTTAACTCTGTAGAAAGTGAAACCCAGTCAGCATTTGTGGGTGAGAAACTTCAGTGGGAATAATGTATTCTTGAAAGTTATGTGATTTTTATGGCTTTTTAATTTACAAAAAAAGTATGTGATAAGACCTAACTTTTTCTTTCTATAGCTCCATATTGAGCATTAAATTTAACTGGGCACCCAGCAAAGAAGGCAGAAGAGCTGAAGTAGTTTATTTCTCACTTGAACATGCAGAGTTTTTATAATTCACTTTGGGTACGTGTTTAGACTAAGAACAAATTCCATAAAGAAAATGGCAGCAAACACATATAGAAGTTTTATCTAGTAATGAAAAGACTGGAAATTAAATAAGATGCCATATTTGATTGATCAAAGTAGTAAACTTGCTAATATCCAGTATAAGCAAGATGATGAAGATGGTATCAAAACACACCGGTGATGGGCATGGATTCTGGGACACCCTTTCTGCAAAGCAGTTTAACAACTCACTTTGGAAGTCTTAAACACATGCGATTTGATCTAGTACTTTCATCTCTGGGGTTCTGTCCTAAGGAAATAATCAGAGATACTAAGTATTTGTATGCAAAAGCAGGTATTATTTTAATACTCCTAGGGAAAGGCTGGAGAATTCTTAGTGTTCATTTAAATACATCACAATATCTAGCACATGGCTGTGCTACGTAACTGTTTGAGATCATATTCTCATGAAAATTAGAAAATGTTTGATATGATGTTAGTTGTGCACTAAAAGCCTAAAGATAAATAAATGTACTAATAGTTAATAGTGGTGATGGGTAATTTATATTTTATATATTCTGAGTCTTGTTTTTCTTGTTTTTTTTCTGTATTTAACATTTTTATAATAAAAGCATATGTTTGTATTAAAATAAGAAAGTATGACCAAAATTTTGACATTATTAATATTTATAAACACTTTTCCTTGAAAGGTTTTCAAAAAATTTGTGAAGATGTCATCTTTTTATAATCCAATTTAATAAATATTTATTTAATGCCTACTATTTATGAGCTTGACATAACTCTCTGTAACTAGGAGGGTTCTGCAGTCTGATAAAGGAGATAATAAAGGCATAAAAGTAATAGTAGTGTGACACAGATGTTGTAAATGTCATACGAGGGACAAAGTGATATAGAGGTTTCATAGGAGATAGGAATTGTAGCTAATGAGGGGATACAAAAAAAATTGGTAAAAGAAAACAAATTCTGAAGAACAAGCAGATATTTGGGAAACTATAGGAAAGAAACTTCTAAGTGGCAGGTGTAGTTTAAACAAAAGCCCAGCATGTCTTGTGTGTGGAGAAATCCAATTCAGGTGGATTACGTGGTAAGCTGAGGGAGGGGACCAAATCATGGGGTGATACTGTATCACTGAAGGGTTCAAATGCCCTTAATGTAGTTATGGATTGGTACATTATTCAATAAGTGGAGGAGATTGGGGTTCTTGAATAGAAAGATGACATCATAAGATCTGTGCTAAGATGGAAGATTAAGTAGGCAGCAGTTAGTATGGTGGAGTGATATAGGAAGAACTTAAAATAGAGATCTATTAATAATTGTAGCTATAATTTATTCCAGGAAACAAAGAGTAGTCAAAGGAATTAAAAGAAAAGGAAGATTGTGAGAAATCTTACGGGTAGATCCTACAGGAATTGGAAACTTGTCAGATATAGAAAGAACGAGGAAGAGAAAATAATCCACGTTTGATCCAAAGCTTTTGTGCCAGAGTGCTTGGAAGTCAGAAAGAGGAAGTGATGTGGGGGACAGAAATAAAGAATGTAAGCACATTGAATTTTAGATTTCAGGAGCTCATCCGAGTGGAATGGGCCTGTAAATGAATGAAACTTTTCTTAGAACTTTACTAGAGAACTGTTTCTTGCTGATCACTGAAACTGTATAGCTGTATATACTGTCTGTGTTGTGATAGCACATCTCATTCTGATGAATTATCATCTGAGTTCATAAGTATTGACGGAATGCCTATCATGTCCTGCATGCCATATGGGCAGTGGATACACAAAGATGAAAAAGACTGGGTTCTGTCCTCATGATAGCAGTAGTCACCATCTAGGAGAATTGAAAAAAACACGTGCCCCCCTTTTTTTATATATGAGGGTAGTTCCCTGGCTGGGAATCGAACCCAGGCCGCAGTGTTGACAGCGCTGAAGCCTTAGCCACTACACCACCAGGGAGCTCCCTTAAACTTTAGTTTGAGTACGGGAAAATAGTAAACACTAAGCATAATCTGGTGAGGACAGAAAGTTAGCTAAGAAAAAATGAGAGGGAAAAGTTAGATGCCATAATGTTCTATACCACTACTTATTATCAAAATGGGAGAAGACTGTTAGCTAGGCCACTGGTAGAGGAGATGTATGAGTACCCTAGGATTAACATCGTGACACTTACCCTGTATTGAGAACTTACTCTGTGCTAGGCAGAGTATGGGTGCTTTATGTATTTTGTTGAGTTTCTCTAAGTGAAATGAAATATAAGGTAGAAAAAGAGTTTTTGCATGTTTCCATTGGTCTTTCTATACATATAATGGACTGTCAGCGATTATTTCATCACCCTTGGTATATGATGCTTACTAACAACATTAAACAGGTGCTGAAAAAAGTTGCCTTCACCTTATCAATAGAGGATTAATTTTTAACATGTTATTTCCCATTTTTGGAAACTAGAGTTATAGCTTCACAAAGTATGCTTCTGCAATGACTGTTTTTAAGATTTCTGGATCAAATTTAATTATTCTGTCTTGTAATACTGTTTCTAGTCAGTAGAGCTTTGGTTGGTTTTTGATACTTAACATATTTATTCATACTTGTTTATTTATTTAAAGATTCTATGTGTAATTAGGGAAAGAGGTTTAGTTTTTAATGGTTAAAAAAAATAAAACAAAAGAAAAATAAGGTGAAATAACTTCCTAACAAGTATTGCTGGTGAAACATTGGATTATTTTGTGTTTGATGTCTATGATTTCTGTGAAATTGATTTTTGTGATTTTGGTTTTTATAGGTTTCTGATACATGAGTATATCGGAATACAGAATCAGATGTACACTAGCTTGCCTCATTAATGGATGTCCAATGAATGTTCCCCAATTACATTCCTTGGTCTCATACCTCTATTTGATGTGTTTGGGGAGGGGAGAAAATGGGAAAAAATATCATTAATATATCATTTATAATATAATTATATACCAGATGCCAAACCTCCCCTCTAATCCTGGACTGGGCATTTTCAAAGTGGAATAATACTGCTGATTTTTTTCCCCCATTGAAGTATACAGTTTTAAGCAGTACTGGATTTTCACTTAACCAATGGGCCATGATTAAAAAAATTACTACATAAGCAAATCAGAGCATAATCAGATGTTTTCTAAAGCTAAATTACATTTAACTTTAAAGCAGAAATTCAGCTGTGAGATTTCATATTAGTAGTATTTGTTATAACTAATTTCCCTTCAAAGGAAGAAATAGGATATCATTTCAGAAATAATTGATATTAGCAGATATGTTTGCAACTGTACTCACCAGTTAGCAATAACAGAATACATTTTATTTAAATGCTTGTCTTACAGCATACTTGATGTATTAATGAGTGTCATTGACTGGCTTTTGATTATTAGAATACTTTTTGTTTTTCTGATGGCTTCAGTAAATAACCACTAATTTGGGGACCTTAAAAATTTTTTTTTTGGTTATATTTGTTTACAGGTGGCAAACTCTGGTCATATATCAGTAAATTTCTAAACAGAAGCCCTGAAGAAAGCTTTGACATTGAGGATGTAAAAAAACCTTCACTCACTAAGGTTCACCTGCAGCAGCCAACTTCCAATCTTCAGGACAGCAGCAGCTTTGAGTCCAGAGGAAGCGATGCTGGGGCCATGCTTCAGGTTCCTTTGAAGTCCAGTCTTACTCAGAGCTCTCAAGAAGATAGCTACCAAGACGATGATGGCCAAGACAGCTCTCCAAAATGGCTGGATTCTGGCTCAAGTTCAGAAGAAGAATGTACTACTAGTTATTTAACATTATGCAATGAATATGGTCAAGAAAAGATTGACCCAGGATCATTGAACGAGGAGCCTTTCATGCAGACTGAAGGGAATGATGTGAACACCAAAGCCGTTGAAAGCATCCCAGAACACCTTGCTGCTGACAGTGACAGCCCCAGCACCCAGCTGCCAGCTCAGGAGCTGAAGTTCTTCCCTGGAAGTGATGATCTGGATGCAGTTAGTTCTCCAGGAACATCACATTCCCTCAGTAGATCTAAAAACAGCCCCATGGAATTCTTTAGGATAGATAGTAAGGATAGCACTAGTGAAATCCTAGGACTTGATTTTGGAGAAAAAATATATAGTCTTAAGTCAGAGCCTTTGAAACCATTTTTTACTCTTTCAGATGCAGACAGTACTTCCAGGAGTTTTAATATTAGTGACAGCAAGGTTACAGCTCAGGACACCATTAGCAGGGGCTCAGATGACTCTGTCCCAGTTATTTCTTTTAAAGATGCTGCTTTTGATGATGTCAGTGGTACTGATGAAGGAAGACCCGATCTTCTTGTCAATCTGCCTGGTGAATTGGAGCCAACAAAAGATGGTGCAGCAGTGGGACCCACTAAGTTTACACAGACTAATATAGGCATAATAGAAAGTAAGCTGCTGGAGGCCCCTGATGTGTTATGCCTCAGGCTCAATACTGAACAGTGCCAAACTCCAGAAGAAAAAGGCTCAGAGGAATTGAGGGATCCCTCTAGGCTTAAATCCCATAGTATAAAAGAAAACCATTACAGACAGGGGGGCCTTGGGATGTTATTTGCAGCAGCTGCTGATCAGAGTAGTTCAGGACACATATCTTTATTACACAGCTCAGATTCTGACTTCCCAGGACTTGGAGCAGTTGAGTTGGCAGTTACTGCGAACAGTACAGAAGAAAGCTTCCTTCCTAATTCTGACCCACTCTCAGGTGCTAATGAATGTAATGCAAACACAGACACTTTAAAAACTGAAGAAGTATTGCT
This sequence comes from Lyroderma lyra, assembly GCA_004026885.1. Lineage (NCBI taxonomy): Eukaryota > Metazoa > Chordata > Mammalia > Chiroptera > Megadermatidae > Lyroderma > Lyroderma lyra. Next base: position 35,531 of record PVJL010007496.1, on the reverse strand, counting down.
GTTTACAGATCACACTGATGATTTGGTTGAAGAGGAACCGACTTTATTTCAGAGGGACTCTGAGACTAGGGGAGAGAGTGGGTTAGCACTGGAAGGAGACAAGGAAATACATCAGATTTTTGAGGACCTTGATAAAAAATTAGCACTCAACTCCAGGTTTAACATCCCAGAGGGCTGCATTCAGAGATGGGCAGCCGAAATGGTGGTAGCCCTGGATGCTTTACACAGAGAGGGGATTGTGTGCCGCGATTTGAACCCAAACAACATCTTATTGAATGATAGAGGTCAGGAACTTCTGCAAATGCATTTCTTTTTATTCGCTGTTGCTTCCAATTAACTGAGTAGGCGTTTTATCTTGTAATTAGTATCTTCATTTCCTGTCTAGAGCTTCATTATCAGTGCAGCAAATTCACCCCCAGTAATAGCTTCTAGTACTTAATGATGCCATTATTCTTAATGATACTGTTTTTAGCTACAAAAGGAGTAATTACAGTTCACTTCTGCAGAAAATGGAAGAGAAAAATGTTTTGATTTCTCCTGTCGTTTTGTTTTTAGGACACATTCAGCTAACGTATTTTAGCAGGTGGAGTGAGGTTGAAGATTCCTGTGACAGCGATGCCGTAGAGAGGATGTACTGTGCCCCAGGTTAGCGCGATCTCCTCCTGTGCTGACTGGAAAGAGCAGTTCGGCAGCTCTTGGCCCTGTATAGAAGTTGCGTTTTTCACTGGCAGTTCACATGTATGGTGCATTCGCTTATCTTTAACCTTCAGAAAAGAAGACTGGGCGCTGAAACCATTATATAGTTTGTTGTGTGTGTGTGTGTGTGTGTGTGTGTGTGTATGTGTGTGTGTGTGTAAATAGTTGTTGTTGTTAAATGGGCTTGTACTTGTAGAACTGGCAATGAATTCTGTCTTAGAAATGTCGTAACTTCTTAGTGTTTATTAAGATGGATGAGGTAGTTGACTAAAAGGTTAATGTTCCTAAGGCTAAAAATGGGTAAAATGCAGAATTAAAACAACAACAACAACAACAATGTGACTGCAGTGATGAGCCAGCCTGGCTGGCATTTCAGAGCAGATTTGCAGGCATCTTTTTAGTATTTGAGAAATTTTAGGAAGCATGTTCTTCTTGTGTTCAAACAGCTTACTTAGCCAACTATTTGACATGACAGATTTCTCTTGCTCTCACTGTATTGTCTTCATTTTTTTTTTTTAAGTGAGAGGTTTATTTCTGAAGGTGTTAGGTCCTTTGTTGGTAATTATAGGTCACTTAGACATATGGATTGGATTTGAGTTATTTTCTCCCTGTCATCAGGGTAGGTAGGGCTGTATTTGAATTCAAAGTTCGTTCATCTTTATCCTAGCGTTCAGCCTCTTTGGATGGCCAGAGTTTCTTCACTTATCGCCCCACCAGCTTTCAAAGGAGGCTCAGGCTGATCACATTGACGTGATCTGCGTAGCTGGTGATAAATACAGTACTTTGTGCTTACTAGCTAACCACTGTGTTGTTACTGATGCAAACATCATTTCCCTGCACAAAGGGAAATGATTATATTTAGGGTTGAAAGAGTGATACTGTTTTTAGTTACGACCTTCATTGTTAAGAATGATTCCTGTATTGGGAAATAGCAGAGTTTTTCAAACTGCAAAGCAAATAAATATCCTAAAACTATTTCCTGAAAACAATGATTTGAAATTTTTTGTTACTGTTATTCTCTTTTCTTCTGAAGTTAGAGCTGTTTATTTTTTATGTCTTCCTAGGGGCATGCCTACATTTTTGTTGTTGTTTTTCTCAAATAGATAATACTATGCTGTTTTTTGAAACCTTATTAGTGTGATTTAGTTAACAGGATAACAAAAGAATTTTTGTAGTAAAATCACTTTATTACGGTTATTTGTTTTTTGTTTTGTTTTGTTTTTTTAACAGATCTTCTCATTTTTCTAATTTGATAAGAAATCACATTTTAGGTACCAGTATACATAAATACATGTCTTAATTTTAATGAATTTGGAGATTTTAGAATCAAAATTAAATCTGGAGAGTTCTTTTAAGTGAAATCCTGTTAAATACTGAAGTCAAGTGCAATATAAATCACATTAAAACCAAATGTTTATGGGGCATTGTTTAATGTTTATAAGTGACTTATTATTTTCTATTAATATTGTTACTTCTTATCGAAAACTATTTGTGGGATTGTACTTGGGCATTCTAGATCTAGCAGGTTATTTTTCAGTTTAAAGTATAGTCATGTTCACCTTAACATTATAGCATATTGATCTCTTGAGAATTTTAATATCTGTGGAATAAAACCATACTGCATTTAGATACATACCTTCAATTTTGTGTACTGAAATGCTGGATTTATTATAATACAGGTCTGTTTCCAGGTGCAATTTTTAAGCCTTTTCCCAGAAATCACAATTCTTCTAGTTTACCAGCAGGTGGCAGTCTACCATTAATGGATTTTTGCTGTCATCTTCCAAGTTGTCCTTCAGCAACATTTGAAAAAAGCTATAGTCTGCAGAAGGGCTTTGTTTTAATTATTTGCATAAGAGAATTGTACTTTCAGGCTTTGTGAGTTGCAGAAGTCTTCTCGCATTACGACATACACTGAACAGTGTGGAGAGGCTCTTCGTCTCTTGGGCTCTTAATTTGTTTTATCACCAGAATAAAATAAAACCAGCGGTGGCCTTAGCTGAAAGGTAAATGCTAGTGTTCTAATTTATTAATAGATGATCTTGAACCTAGAGAATACAGAACTCAGTGAAGTCTTTGTACTCCTGCCCCTTGCTTCTGATGCAAGGGGAATTAGAGTAAAATTTTGTAAATTACTATTTGTCCCCAAATTGAATAGCAATGCTACTGATAAAAACTGCAAATAGTTTTTCCTCCTCCTCTCAAAGGGGTGGGAGTCATGATAAAATACTAATATTTCAATGCCTAAATATGACAAATCAGTGACTACATGGGGACATAGAATACTAAGTCCTCTTTTGATCTACCCTCAGAAACACTGAAGGTTGAATTCTCCTCCCATACCCCTGCCCTCCCATTTCCCAACTTGCACCGTAGACTGACTGCCCAACTAACTCTCCAGCATGTTCAGCACCTGATGTTTGGTGAGAAAGTAAAGCTGTCACAAGATTATGATGAGAGCAGTTCACTTCTGTTTAAACAGCGTGCAGCCTCTACCCCACCACTCCTCCCTCCTGGGAGTCCTTATCACATTTTGTCCTAAAAACATGGTCCACCTGCTCTGTGCTCTGTAATATTGGTGATGTGTCTCTTTATCTTGTGGGTGATGTGCCTTTATATTTTGAGAAAAATTTCCAGTAACAGATTTGATTTACATGGACAGAAACTTGAGCAAATGCCAAACTAGCAGGGGGGCCATTATTCTGTTCTATAAATAAGTTTTACACACACACACACACACACACACACACACAGAGAGAGAGAGAGAGAGAGACAGAGAGAGAGAGAGAGACAGAGAGAGACAGAGAGAGAGAGACAGAGAGAGACAGAGAGAGAGACAGACAGACAGAGAGAGAGAAACCTGTGAATCAACATGTTTTGGTCTAATTGAGGGGAAAAGCAAGATAGATAAATTTTGAAATGCGAATGATCATCTTCTGTTACTTAAGTATAGCTTCTGCCAACTTTGTGATCTTAGATTTTTAAGAAGTCATAGTCATTTCAACAAGGATGTCCAATATTCACAAGTTTCTACAACAAAACCAAGAACTTCTAAGAATAGTTGCCGCTTTTTTAGAATAAAGAGAACAAACCCAACAACAAAAGGACAAACACCATGGAGCGTTCCCTGTCTACATCTGTGAAAAAGCCAGCGAATAAATGGCTGCAGCTGCAGGCCCATCAAGAGGGTCTTGAGACTATGAATTCAGGATCAAACCAGCCCTGTTTTCAAAGCAGAAGCCATTGCTTTCAGGTTCACTTTGTATCCTTAGATTATCTAGGATGACTCTCTAGAAAGGTTTTATTTTAAATAAACATCATTCATGGTAAATGGGTTCCTTTCATACCATGGAAACGGGAGGGAGTTCAGGAAGAGGAGCAAAGAAATGGTCCCCAAATAGGAGTCGAGTGTGTAGCGTGCTGCTATGAACATAGCTGTGTCTCATCCCACATTAGACGCTGTTGGGTGCTGTGTGAAGAGACTTTTAGACGGGTTCTGTTTTTCATAGTGCACAACGATAGAGCAGAAACTGGGGTGAATTGTTCTTTTCTTCTCAGAGGACTTCCTTGTAGTCACTCTGACTTTATTTCTGTTTGTGTACACACATGCATACACAGTCAAAGGACTTGTGTGTTTTATCATGGGAACTTTAATTTCTCATACCAGAGAATAAATTTCTACTGTAGCACTCTAAGTATAAAGGAAAAACAAAATGCCAAGGAAGTATTTTTTCTTATATCAGTATTTTTTAGCAGTCTTGACTCACAAAAAAGCAGCTAGAAAATAGAACCTATAACATTGAACATATAAGTTACAAAAGACTGTCATTGAAAGTTTACTACGCAAGCTAAGACAAGTAAAATTAATTACACGTTAGTGACTGTGCGTGTGTCATCACCAAAAAGTCTCTTTCTAGCCTTCAGAGATTGATAGGCGATGCTCTCAGTCTGTGTCCTTCATCTTTACTTTCCGGCCCACGATATGGCTCTCTAAATGCTTGAAGTTTACATTGCTGTTTCTCATTGAATACTTCCCAGACGTGAGAATTTACAGGGGAATATGTGTGTAAATTGAAGAAGTCTGAAATGCTCTTTCCTCCACGCTCCCAGATGTCAAATGACAGCTTTGCTTCCTCTCTTAGCGATTTCACACTTGGAAACAGCTCACAGCTGACAGGGAACAGTGGAACATAGAGAGATCGTGCTGAACTCTGTCTGCAGAATTCAGTCTTAGAGCATGGTGTTTATTTACTACCGTCCTTTTGCTCTGCTGGCCTGGCTTTATCAGATAGTCCATGAATATGTTTTCGAGTCTCCCCTGCCCTTCTCCGTGAACACGTTTTACACACAGTTTGTTCCTTTTTAAGGGCGGTGCTCTGTGTGATAGTTGTGTATTTGCTAATTAACTGTAGGACTCAGACCAGGGATGGTTTAAAATACATGAGGCCATCCCAGTTTTAAAATTCAGAATATTGAGATGGAATTGAGAATACCAGCCCTCGATTATTTGTGCCATATCAGCCCTTAACTCACTGCATGACCTTGTGCAAGTTATTTAAGACTTTGTAGGCTGTAATTTACCCATAGTAAAACAAGTTTTTAGAATATAAAGAAGATCACAGATGTGATCCTCTAATACCGCTCTTACAAAAAAAAAAAAATAGTCAGAATTTTAAGTCCATCTTATTATGGCAAGAATTTTTTTCTCCCAAGGATAAATACTGATGAATTGTCTGGGGTTAAAAAAAATGATTTCACTTGGAGGACTTCTAAGTCTATATTTTTATTCATTTATAGAGTCCGCACATGCAGTGTGCAGTGTAGACATGAGGGATTTCTAAATATAGAGCTGTATAAGGATAAGCAAATAGAGAGTCATGTCAACCCAGGTCTTAGCTTGTTCAGTCAGGGCCCGTGTGATGAGGAAAATAGCCAAGTCAACTTGTGAGTAGGGTAAAGTTTGAATGCCAGGATTCTCAGTAAACAAAAGTTGTAAAAGAAGAATCATGAGATCTGAGAATTTTGGTGTCCTGGATAACTTCGTCAAGTATAAGGAATCTAATTTTAGGAATATGAAGTTGATAAACAAGTATAGATAAATATTTGTGGTTAATATTTAAACATTGTGTTTCAAACAACAACTCTATTGTTTGATTTACCCTTAAGCTAAACTTTAACGGTTGCGCTCTTGTACACAGTAAATGCTTTAATGTTTTCCTTGAATGATTAGCAAGCACTTTTAATCTTTTGCCTTTAGTTGCTATTGTCATAAAACCCAGTCTGTATCTCCTTCGAGAGAATCAGTAACTTCTCAAGTTTGTGATAGAGTAGTGAAAGTTTTGCACTGAGGAGAAGAATTGCCAGTGTGGTTTTTGTATGTTGAGAAAGCTGTGCCCGGAGTCTAGAGCTGTATTATTATAGGATAAGCAAAAAGAACTTCATGTCACCTCCAGTCTGACCTTGTTGAGGCACGGCCCTTGTGATAGAAGATTAGAAAAGTTGCTTTATATAGGTTTGAGGGTTTTGGAGCCTTGGGATCCATTCTTAGGTAGGATGTGTCCTGGAGCCCTCACAAACCCTTGATGATGGGCCAGTCACCTTCAGCTCTGTGTTACGGTCACTCCATATTGACACAGACCCATTCTGAAATCCTGCTTTTCATCAGGCCAGTATGTGAGTCGTCCCTAGTGGTAGGAATGAGATAGAGTAATAGCAAAGTGTTCAGTCTGTTATTTGGCTCCTTAGTGAGTTAACATACTACCCCTCTCAAGAGAAGAAATTCTTCAACTATGAGAACTTGCAAAAGAACTGATACTGTATTTCACTTCTTCTGTATGAAAACATTGTCTCTGTACAGTTCACAATGCTACCTGCTACTAGAGAATGGGAAGCTCACTTCAAGTTTTAAATTATCAAAAGGAAGTTAATTTTAACTTTTTATTTACTCCAGCCCTTTTTCTTTAAGATCTTGGGCAAATTTTCTTTTTTAGAAGAGGAACACTAGACTAGATACTTACAGTTTTAAGTAATAGTTGTGGTGTAATGCTTCTTAATTTTCACGTCTCAATTGATTTATGGCAACTATTCAGTTAATTGTCCCTACCACCACCTTATTGTTATGAGGAAAGTGGACTATCTTTTACCTCTGATATTTAACAAAGAGGATGTAACACTGAGTTAAAAACATTATGTACTAGAACTACGGCTGGCTACTTTGACCAAATCATCAGTTTCTGTACCATGTAGAATCTTGTCATGAAGTAACCAGGGCATACTCCTAAGCAATTATTCGCAAATATTTCCTTCAAATAAATGTTTTAAAAATGCTAAGACTTTAAAAAGTTAATGATGGTAAACCAAATCAAATTATTGAAATTTCTTTAATAACAGTGTATGCAGCTCTACCTGACAGGGAGTCAGAGCAGCAAGGGTGGGGTGGGGTGGAAAAGGGCAGGGGAGGAAGAGAGAGAGAGAGAGAGGGAGAGGGAGGGAGGGAGGAAGAGGAGGGTGAGAAAGAGGGAAAGAGCAGAAGGGCTGCATCTGTCATTTTCACAGTTTTCAATTAGCCTTTTTCTTATCAATCAACCTCAACCTCAGTGACTGTGGTTGGTTAGCACTGAGACGCCTGATGGCTATTCAGAATGGAGTTGTTGTGATATGATCAGTGGGAAATGGGGCATGCTGTTGTTTTTTTCTACTGGAAATGTAAGGTGACAGAGTAAGCAATGTTGTATGGAGCTCAGAATTATAATTATAATCAGTCAACCAGAAGTCATACGGTAGTTACCGGTTTCTTATTTTATCTTATGAGGAAACAGTATAGTAATGATATCTGTAACCTTCCTTGAACAAGTAATTCATGGCCCTGAAATGCTGAATCAAGTAAATCAAACGAGTTTTGACTCAAGTTGTGCAGATAATTGCAGGAAAGCTCAACATGGCACCAGGTCACCACGACAATAAGAAATTTAGAGCTGGGTAGTGGGAGGAAAGCACAATTTGACATTTTGTCCAGCCTAGCCTGAGTTAGCTGAGTGTAGGGTACTGACGCCCAAACCCCCACATAAAATGCAGCAGGCCTAGCGTTTCTAGTAATTAAATTACCTGAAAGCCAGCTGAGTTCATGTGGTGGTGGCAGGAAGCAGGGTGGAGACTGGGTGAGCCCCGGAAGCAAGTGCGTGGAGGGTGGGGCCCCGTCTCTGCCCTGCCGTCTCTGCCATCGTGGGGCTCTTTCTGTGGGGAAGAGCAGACCCCAGCTGCTGCAGACCCTTCCCTCTGGAGAGTGCTGGCCTCTGCCCTTGGCCGACTCCGGGTAATATGCTGACACACTGGAGTAAGTGATACGGGCAGCTTTTAAACAGTTCACATACCCTCCTCCACCAGTACGGCATTTCAGTGATCAGTTGAGTGTGTGTGGTGTGGGAAGCCTTTATGGATGGATGCGGAGGTGCTAATTGGGCAGCCAGCATTTTTCTAAAATAGTGTAAAATAAGGAAAAAGGAGCAAAATGCCCATTTGAAAGAATGGCCTAGGAAGTGCCAATTCCAGGCTATAGTTAGTGTCTCACCCTGAGAATTAACATTTGCATGGAGGTGAGAGATGTTGGGCAAGGAAATTTCCTCTGTCTGAATCACCTCATTTCAAACACGGTGTCTCTGAACAGTTGCACACTTTCAGACTTTTAAGCTTTAAACTTGTAAACTTCGATAATTTATGTTATAGGTATTAGAGGAACAATCCAAACCTGGAATTATAATGAAATTTTATTCTCATGGTTGATAATGGCTTTTAGTTTTGCTTTTGGTTGAAACATTTTGTTTGTGGAAACTATAAAAAAAAATCTGTGTATCTAAGATAATACCTTGGGGGACGAGGAGGTGGTATAGTTGTCCTAGAGTATACTTAAATGCATTTGACTCAGATAACATTTAAACAGAATTTCTAACTGGTACTAATTATGTCACCAGACCAGCAGCCAGCTAGTGCAGCCAGCTTAGACATTTGTCACATATTTCATGTAATTGTTCCTTGCATTGAAAAGGGGCAGGGGAGACATTGAGTTATCTCCCAGTCCCGTCGTCTTCCTGCTCCTGGGGCTCTTCAGCTTTTTTCTCGCTGCCCTGTGCCACCCCGGCTAGAACCGAGTGTAGTGGGCATTGTGGTCCGGCGGGGTGGGGAAGCAATGGAAGGTGTCATCATCTCTTGGCTGGACTGCTTCAGTCATCGGCTGACCTCCATTCTTACCCTGCGTTTGTCTGTGTTTACTCCAGCAGCCAGAGGTAACGTTGCCTTAGGTAACGTTGGAAACTTTCTGGCTTCCCACATGTAGAAGTGCAAAAGGACTTAATACAGATCTCTGTGCGTGGTGGGCCTTCAAGGAAATGAATGTGATCGCGCCTCTGCAGGTGCTTTGAGTGCCTTGAATGAACAGTGTACCAAACACAAGATTGATATATTTACTCAACAAACACTTACTAAGGGCCTCCTCCCGTGTCCCAGGCACTGTGTCTGGGAGCTAGGAATAAAAGATGTAATTGGTATAACGTCGAGTTACTTTTGAAGGTTTGCATTAAAAGATCACTCAAAACAGAAGACATATATTGCTGGTTATTAGGACCTTACTAGACCTTCAGAGGTGAATAATTGTATTTATAGAATGGTAATTTACCAAGCTAACAAAAGATATGCTTAGCCTTTTTTCGCAGTTTAGTTCCGTATATTGTTAGATACATAAAATAAAAACTCTTCTGTGTTTCTTTCTCTTCGCTCTTTAGTCCTCAGCTGTAGTGGAAGACTAATGCTCAGCCCCTGCATAGAAAATCTTTATGCACAGTGAGAGCTGGTGAGAGAAATTGACTAGAATTTTGTAACTCTGGTCCCTTTCGATTAGCAGCAGGGGCTGTAGGGAGTGGCTGGGTAGCAGCACGGTTCCAGCGTTTCCGTGTTCTAGCGGACACGGAATGCTCCTTGGGGAAGAAGGATGTTCTTCCCCTTGGTCCAAGTATATCACTAATGATAGATCAAAAACTTTTTTTAACCTTTCTCTTCTTCTATGTAAGGCCATTAATGAAGTCTAGCTCTCTTGCAAGAAAGTGAACCAATTTTTGATAATTTGTAACAGCACTTTAAAGCCTTTTGGACACTTACAAACTTTATGGAAAATTTAGACACTCCAGTTCTTTTTATGACACTGTAAAAATGTACATGGCCTTTAATTTTAAGGTTTATAAGAGTGTGGCTTGTTATATTGTCTTATTCACCAAAGCTCTCTCTTTCATTCCAAAAGCCAGTGTATTTTTGTTACTTAAGTTTCTTTTCCAAAAGAAAGAGTTGGAATTTTTTTTTTTATTCGTTTCAGGTGAAGAGTTGGAATTCTTAAGGTCAGATGTTTAAAGTTCATTTTAAAAAATTATTTTGGAAAAAATTTGGGGGCATTAGAAAAATATATTTACCTCCCTTCACCAAAATATACTGATTATTATTTTAATGTATTACATAGATCTGTGCCTTTCAAATTGTTCTTTCATCTAATATTTGGATAAAGTGCTATGTCATTTATGTGACAGATTCTTCCACAATCTACATGTTGGTTTAATTTGATTATCACATAAACACTTACTTGCAACAATTGCTGCTTTTTCATTTTTCATTGAGTTTTATATGACCTCTTCTTAATAGTTCCACAATTACTATAAATTTGAGCATGAAAAGAAATGAGGCTTCTAAGATTCTGTTTATATATATTTAAAAAAAACGTATTGTTAAGGAAAACAATTTAGGGAAAATATTTAAATACTTGTTCTAAATTAAAATAGAATTTCTCTGTATGTGAAATTCTTATCTAAGAAAATGTTGAGCCTACTCTATTTCCTACCATATCTGGAAGAAAGATAGCAACAGCAGAACGTACTGCCATGGTGGAGGTGACGGAATTGTCCCTGGAGATTTTTGGAATCGGTGTGGGCAGGTATATTGTAGCACTAACAGAGGTAAGTGGAAGGATGAGATGACGTGTGTGTCTCCCTTAGTGGAAAAACCTGGAAACAAAGTCAAGTGACGTCGCCAGTTTGAAGCTGTGGCTCGACACGGTTATCAGGCAGTCAGTGCGGAACATCAGATTTCTTATCTGTCAAGCACTGTAACAGTACTGCCTCTTGAAGAAGAGTCGGTTCTGAATTTGGGGTGTTGAGAGCACCACCGTTGGTTGAGATGCAGGATGGTTCATGTTTATAAAGCTTTGTGGGACGGGTTGGTCTTCATTGAAAGCTTGAGTCGGAGACACATTTTCTAGCCTCTTTCATTTCCTGAACAGTTTCCAGCACAGTTTTAGCATTGTCTCTGGTTATTGTTGAGTCATGTCTTGGATAAGGCCATGAGGTTTAAAATGTGTCGTCCTAAAAGGCAAGGCCTGTGGATTGGCACCTGTGTGATTTCAGGACTGCTGGGATCACCCAGTCTCCAGTGTCTTTCAGAGGCCCTCAGGTCTGAGTGGACACTTCCCTTCCCTCTCCCTCTCGTTCGGATACAGACGTCTTATGGTTTCCCGGGTCCCAGCTTCCTGCCTTAGCGCTCCTTTACTTTTTAGAAGCAAGGCTTGTTGCTACAGTTATACTTCTGGGGTCTGGTTAACATTATTATGTTTGGCTTTGAGAGGGAGACTTAGTAAACTCTGACCGATTAGCATGAGGACTATCAAACTCTCATTCTATGTTTTAGCAAGCCCTTTGACAATATGGGTTACTGAGGCAACATTATTTTTCTGAAAAATATCCTGGCTTGTTACCGAGTGTTCTATGACGTGTTGAAGACGAGAACACAAGGTAGGCAAAGCACATTGTGTCGTGATGTGTTTATTGTTTTACGTAAACTTGTTTATTCACTTGTGAAATAGGGTAGTTTGAATCATTAATACATATCAGTAAGATTCTATATTATGCTAGAATATGAAAATTGATCATGCTAAAGTGAGAGTTCTAGAATTTTACCAAACGGTTGCTCACATGTTTGATGTCCTTAAAAAATTTCGGATGATTTGAAATCTAATCTGAAGTTGAATCTGTGTCTGTCTTACATTAAGGGATGATAACGATTGGATTTAGGGACACTGAGCCATTTCACTTGCTACCAGGTCTTTCAGGGAAAGGGAAGAGGGGCTGTGTTTAAAAAGAAGAAAAAGGAAGACTGAGGAAAGCTAGCTCATTTAACATAATCCCACTCGGGGCATTTTAGATGAATGGAGAGAGAAGTTATAAGAAAGGCTCACCAGTGCTTTTGAAAACACTTTCAGGCTCATAAAACTGCAGGTAGAAAGAATGTTGGAGGTCTGGTTGTCCTCGTTTTCAGAGAAGTTTAGTGACATACCCCGCCAGGCTCAAACCATAGCATAACTAGATCCCTGTCCGTACATTTCTTTTGACTTGAAGACAAAAATCCAGGATTCTTTGATATTACCATCTCTTTTTGAGTTTTTGTGGGAATAATCTGAGAATTCGTTTTCACAGGGAGCAGTTTATTTCCCCCCATGATCACTTTGCTTAACGTCTATAGTTCTGCTCCACTTGGGGAGAATAAGGGCACCATTTTACCATCCTGGAAATTGAAAATATGAAATGTATTGGGAGGGGGAGGAGCATGCACAGAAACTTAACACATTGGCTTTTATAGGAAAAAAAGTTTTAAAAATTGAGAAAATGGTGGTAGTATTTATCCTTTAAAATGTGTTTCTGCCCCCCCCCCCCCCCGAGATTTAAAAAAAATTCAAGGTAGGAGTTTAAAGGGATTTCCCAGCTTTACCATGTTATACTTTTAAGGATAGCCTCATAAATTTATTTGGTATTTCTTTATATTCTTTACTTTTGAAGTTAGACACACATACATGACTGTGCACCTGGTGTTTATAGTAGCTATCACTGTAGCTTTATGTGTACATCAGTACCCCTAGTTTATGCTTAAATTTTTTTGTATAGAATTTGCAAGTAAGGCAGTTTTGGAACACTGGTTTTACAGCCACACAAGTGTAGGCTTCTTTTTGGCAGTGCAATTTCAGAGTATGCTTTATAATTTTAATCTAAGAATTGGAATTGGGGCTAACTTATAATAGTGTTATATTAATATGTGATCGTATATTAACATTATATGATCATATAGTAATATGATTTAGATTGAGGCTCATCAGACACTGACATTCCACATTTGAAGCAGTATGTTGGTCATTATCTACCTGTTATGGACTCTGGCAGAAAATTATGAGGGATTTCAAAGCAGCGTAATACCAACGAACCTAATTCTTAGGTTTCGTCGTTAAGCAAGTTCACAGGAACCAATAAAGGAGTAACCTTGTCTGTCTCATGAAGTGCCTCTCAGACTTTCTACCCAAGTCCTGACTGGGGAGGTGACATCAAGTGGTAGCCCAGGGGACTAGTGAAATAGGTCCCGAAGTTCCTTTGAAGTCTTTTTATCTTGCAAATACATGCAAATTGTACGTTCTGTTCTGTAATAGATCTGTGTTTCTTTTAATAGGAAAACAATATTTAATCTCCTCCCACACATGTAAAATTCTTTATGCTCAGGGAGAAGGCCTGTGTGTATCTAGTTGTTTCAAGGATGTCCCCACCACCCGCCCCAGCGTGATGCATTTCACCTTCCAGTGCCCGTTCCCCGCAGTGGTACGGGAAGCAGACATAACCATGTCGCTTTTGAGGGTCTAGGCTACTCTGGCAATGGCACTTTGGACCTTTTACTGAATTTAAAAGGTGCCTTGACTGATTGCATTGTGTTGACTTATCTCAGTGACCCTCTGCTCAGTTCCAGTAGGACACCTTTCTGAGTAGAGACTTGGGTGGCTCTGGTCTAGAGCTCCTCAGGGCATGCTGTTAGACCCCCTAACACTGTCTCATTAATTTTCACAACTTTTCCTCAGCTGACTGGGTCAGATGTCCCTCTTTTCCCAGGACACACAAATACAACAACATTCTTTCTCCTCCAGAGTCACCTTGCCCAAATAAATTCTCCATAAGGTTGCTTGGAAATTTTAAGTAATTCATGTGAAATGTTCGACAGAGTTCCTTACATATAGTAAGCAGTCAATAAATGTTAACTGCTGGTTTGTTGTTAGTTATCATTATTGCATTGTGTACCTACTATGAGCAAAACAACAGATTATACACAGAAAGTGTGACGTGTTGTGGCATATTCAAAACAGATCAGTAATTTTGGGTCTTGACTTGTGAACAGCTATCACCTGTATTGTAAAACTAAGAGATATATACTACTTGCTGTATATATAACTAAAGAAAACAGAATAACTTAAATTCTTGAGCAAAAACATATTAGAAAATGAAACCATTAACTATGCTAGTGGGAAAAGTGACTTTGGTCTCACATTATTTAGCACTGTGGCCAGTGTGTGGAGTTCAGCGGGGGACCCAGGGCCTGGTGCCTAACCTGTGCTGCTCACGCGTGCTGGTTGAGTGAATCTGATAGGTTGAGACCTCCTTGTGGAGGTCCAGTCATGTACTTCCCTGATAAAGAAGACATTTGAATGTTACTTCGTGGTCAGTGAGAAGCCATTTCAGACTTTTGAACAGGAATGAGATGTATGGCCTGCTTAAGTCTAGACGGAAATATGCCGAAGGTTGTATTTGATGACAAGACCATGGTGAATTTCTTTTACTTTTATAGCGTTTCTAAGAACATACACTCTTTCTCAAGTTTTCAGAGCACACTTAGGAGGGTGGTGTGGCTCTCTGTGGGGAGGTAGGGAAGGAGGTGGTAGCAGTGTATTTGAGCCTGGGGGAGGGCAGTCTAAGCACTTTGAATGAGAGCCCCCAAGGAATTGTCCTTGAGGAGAATCAGTATTTTAGGAAATCCTTGAGTGTCAAAATTAAAGAATTAGAGCTAAATTTAACCTAGACGCCCTAGATCTAATCCTGTATTATGGTTGAGACCAGGTGAATTTCCCAAGACTCCTAGCCCAGGGCCCCTGACTCCTAGTCCATTGCTCTCTAAGGGGTAACACAAGATACTGATGTAGGTTATTAAGTATAAGAATGAAAACAGTCTCACTACCCTGAGACAAATCACTAAAACATTTTGTCGTATTTTCTTACCAGTCTTTTTTTTTAATACATACTTTTGAAATGAGAAGTATATTGTTTTATACCTTGTTTTTTAAAATTTCATATATCCAGACATTGACTTATGTACTTAACCTTGCATGAATACATCATTTTAAATGCTTATGAAGTAGTGTGCCACATACATATCATTAAATCTCTGGTTAGGTAGTTCTCAGTGCTTCAGACATGCTATTAGAAATGCAGTAGGCTCTGGGAGGATGAGGAGACTTTGGGTCATTCACGTGAAAGTTTGAGTTAGTTAAATATCTGTGTTTTCTTTTTGCCACCTGGTTGAGAGCAGCTCACTAGAGGATGGAGGCTGTGATTTGGCTTGAATCTCTAGGGAAAGGAGAGATGGGAGGGGCTTGCGAAGGGGTGTGGTTCTGCATACAACAGAGGAAACCGGAAGAAGAGGGTGGGTGCGGGGATGTGGAAGAAGGTTGCTGAAATGGAGTAATTTCAGTGCATTGCATAGAAAGGCTTTTTTTTCTGTCTCTGGGCCATGTGACCTTTGCTCCAGGCTATTCAGTGAGTTTTGTGGTTCTTCCACACAGATTTACTAGGTGTTGGTTAAAAGGCAGGGCCAGTTATTACTTTCCATGTTCCAGCCTAACAACTTAAAAAATTTTGGAACGTTACTGTTAGGGGTGGTGGGCTACCTGCCACAGCTAATGCGTGTGTTCTGTCGGTCAAATGGGAGTGATAGGGCAGATACTGATGAGGCTCAGGGACTAACCGAATGTCCCTTAGGAAAGGGCAAGAATACATCAAACTGAAAGCCTCAGGAGTGGTGAAATGAGTAGTTTTTGCTGATTTGTGGAGAAACCTGAAAGGTGACTCCTGAAAACTCATATTACATTTCAGGAACTTGTGCTGGTGAGAGATTGGGATAACTGATAAAATTGTAATTTGTTGATACTCTAAAAGCCCTTATCTTAGCTAATAGTTTTAGTGTGGCTTAAAACAACATTTCCCTGAATAACAAAATGGGTAAATTTGCATTTGACATGCTTTTTTTCTTTAGTTAAAAAACAATTGGTTATATAGGAGAAGGATGATATTAATACTATGAAATAGATTTTATTTCTGCTGCTGATTTACTGTATGACATTGGACAAGGCATTTCACCTCTCTGGTTTCTAATCTGTAAAAGGATAATTAATACTGGTTTAAATGATTTTTGCAGTTCCTCCTGAACCTAGAGTCTTTATTTCTAAAACAAAACATGACCTCTGAGGTAGAGTTGGCTATACTTTCTCAAATTTGAAAAACTGAGCAAAACGCTGAACTAGTAGATTCATACAACTTTTAAGTACAGCATCTTGAAGGTGTCCCTCTATCAACTGAAGAACAAATGTCTCAGTTTAATATATGACTGCATCAAAAAAAAAAAAAAAATGCAACCACAGTAGGTGACCAAAGGGATAAGTAACTTTCAGGGATTTTGAAAGCCCAGTAGTATTTAGTATATGCTCTCTCAGCATTAAAAAGGTCACCTTGCTAATACATGTTAATTTTGAAAATTTAATTGACCTTTAGAATTTTAATATCAACCTTTTTTGGTGTGTTTAGAGGTTGGAGCAGTCACTGAGGAAACTGAAGCCTGTGATTGGTGGAGTTTGGGTGCTGTCCTCTTTGAACTTCTCACTGGCAAGGTAAGCAGTGACCTGGGTGGTTAATAAGTTTACCCAGATGCTACCTTGATTTCAAATTGAGAACACTTAGCCTTTGCCTTTAGTTTTTAGATCAGGGACTAGGTAAGAAAACCTTTGAGATATATCTATCTGTCTGTCTGTCTATCTCAATCTGAAATCTTAATAAACCATATATACACATATACATATGTGTGTGTGTATATATATATATATAAAGTTTATTAACCAGATTTTAAAAAACAATAGAATTGTATTACACGGAATAAATTGATGTTATGTCACAATGTTAGTTCACAGTAAAATATAAGACTAAACAGTTTTTTCTCTTCATTTTCTAAATTAAGTTTTAACAGAGTTAAATCTGTAAGGTTCATGTCAGGATGTGTTAGAATTCTCTGGATGTTTTAAACATCTTGTCAGAAACCAGGAGGAAATTCTGATTTTAGAAAATTAATGTAGACATTAAAGGTAACATTATATTTTTTCTCAATACTAGTAATTTTTCCAATCTGTTTTCCAATCTGTTCTAGCTTAAGGACAGAATTTATAATCTTCTCTGTTCAATAACTTTTAAGAAGATGTTTGAGGTTAACAGCTTTTAATAGAGTGTTGTGCAGATTGCCTCCTGGGAAGAAAATAGAGGAAATCAATAGTCATACTTTTGTAAGTAGTTGTCCACCTTAAATATGTAGACCAAGCTTGTCCAACCTGCAGCCCAACCCAAATTTGTAAACTTTCTTAAAACATTGTGAAAATTATGCATGAATCTTTTATTAGCTCATCAACTTATTGTTAGCGTTAGTGTATTTTATGTGTGGCCCAAGGAGGCAAAAGGTTAGACACTCCAGCTGTAGATAATACTAAATTCCCAAGATGGTTGTGGAATTTATAAATCACCTATACATGCATTTAAACCATGAACTGGTATACATACATAAAATATTATTATTAAGAAGTTCTACACTTTGAAGGTTTTTAATGCTTAAAAAAATTTTAGTGATATCAAGTCTCTCGTTTTTATGTATATTGTTAGCTTTCCTATTTTGAGCCATTCTCTTTAGAACTAAGGGAAAAGGGCTAGTAGCATAAGCTTATGAGGTGATTTCACTGGTTGCCTTCATTGCAGTCAGAGGGGTTCTGTGGGCCCAGAGCCCTTGTCCCAAGCCCTGCATATGGCCCTGTGTTGATTACTGTACCTCTGATTAAGATGGTGGTTGAGCTGTCTGTGCTCGCTGTCTATAAATTCTCTGATGGAACTGAATGTGATGTTACTTGGGATAAGAAGTGTACCTGATTGATTGTTTCAGACTCTGGTTGAGTGCCATCCAGCAGGAATAAATACTCACACTACTTTGAACATGCCAGAATGTGTCTCTGAAGAGGCTCGCTCACTCATTCAACAGGTAATTTAATTGACCTATTGGCCACATATATCAGCCGTGCAAATTAGCAGAGCCCACACACAGCCCCAGAACCTTAAAGAAATTAGTTTTGGGCAAGAAAGATCCATTACTAATTACAAATTCAGAACTAATACTGCATATTTTTTGACTTCTGCCATTACCTAAATGTTGTTGAGGTCAGAGAGAACAGTTAAAGCTTATTGGTACTCATTTTTTTTTTTTTTTTTTTTTTTTTAAATCCAGGCTAATGTTTAGTCAATTCATTTGTGCAGGGGTGAGATTTAAGTATTGCTTTTAGCTTGTCTGGTTCTGCTCTATTTTTGCTGCTACATTTTGTAACCATATATAAATGGCTATTTTCAGTCTTTAATGTGGATTTATAAATTTAGAAGTGGTTTATGAACTGCTCAAGTTGCTTAGGAGAGAAGTGTTGTTAGAAGATCACACCTAGGTAGATCACTATGGATGGAAGTTGGGCGTTGGTGTCAGTCAGTGTATTTTTGGTGGCTTTGAAAACAGGGATTACTGGTTATAGTTCAGTGTCCCAGAGGTAGGCCTGCAACTCTGGTGAGCTTCTTAAATGGACTACCCGTGTGTGAAATGCCTCCGTTGTGAACAGTGGTTTGGTGAGGACAGGAAGCTTGGCAGCACTGTGGGGTGGACGGCTCACAGCGCATCAGTGATTGTCAGACCGGGGTCCTTATAGTTTTGTTAAAAATAGAAAGGGAAAGATTATTTGAAAAAGATCAAGAGCTAAAATTTTTGTTTAATGGAACATGAATTATTTTCAGTCAGAGAAAACACATTTTAGAAAGCGGGGAGGGGAGACTATGTTAAGAAGAGAATTACCTGGTGTTCTCTTGAAGAATGATTTGGTTCCATCCAACAAGCACTCGCTAAGCAGAGGCACGCGCGGCCTAGGGTTGTGGGCTGTAAAGGCGAGGCTCACAGACCACCGTGTTGTCTCAGACAGAGGTGATAAGCAAAGTCAAAGACTTGGGCACGTGAGGATAAGGGGGTGGTGTCGATGCAGTGCTAGTAGTGTGAGGGGAGATTTTGCGCAGTGGGGGTTGTGTTAGTGGGGGCTTAGGCAGATTTTCACATGATGGGGTCGGGTGTGGGGGGGACAGCGAGGGGGCATGAACAGCTTCAACAAGGAATGAGTCCAAAAGACTCAATTTGGGAAATCAGAATGTGGTTTATCTAGAGTGGAGAGATGAATATTGGGACGAGTAACAGTAATGTGTAAGTGTGGGAAGGTAAGTTGGGGTTCTCTCATGGGGTTCTAGGATCATGAGCACAGGGTAGAATGATAGTATTTAACTGAATAAAAAATTGAGACGGGAGTTTTTGTGCAGAAGAGCAGAATGATCAGAATTGTGCCTCATGCAGAGTAATTTTCCCAGAGTATGTACATACAAAGGAATGGTATCAGGTTGGAAATACTGAGATGAGGATACTCTGAGCATTTTGCAGAAAGGATTACAAGATAATGCAAAGATATATAAAACATTTCATTCTAATGGGGAAAAAAACAGCTACTTATTTGATTTCATCTTATTTGTTGTGGTACAAAAAGGTAAATTCCAAGTTTTTTTTTGGTAAATAATTTAAGGAAGGCTAGCAACTGCCATGTTTTCTCTTCCTTAAAGAAGTTGTCATTATATAACATTGTGAGTAGAATTCCCTCATTAATTTATAAAAGTCTGCCCTTCCAGTCTGTATCAGCAATTATGTTGCAAAGGAGTCTAGGCTTAAGGTATGTTAAGTCCCCCAGTTCAGGGGCATAGAGCTAATACAGTAAATCAGCTTTCTGACACTGAACGGCCTAAGGAAACTACCACTCATGTTGAGGAAACATCATCAGGAAAGGGAAAAGGGGTCTCTGGCATGATTAGCAATTTGTCATTTTGACTTTTCCTCTTCCACTACCTCACAGGTCATAGAGGTCATTTTGAAAAAGTCACAAAATGATTTATATGGAAATAATTATTCTGCTTTAGGGAGATTTCCCCTCTCTTTGGTCTGTTAGATCCTTGCTTGCTTCTTGGATTTCATCATCCCTTGTACCCATGGTTCGGTCATCACAGTTAAATGAATGGTGCTAAAGTAAACATAGTTACCATTTTAAACGCAATTTTAAAAAATGATAATTAACATTTTACAAATCCTCAGCATGTGTGTGTATGCTTCACAGTGTACATGTAGTTAATTAAGACACAGTTGCTTTGTCAGTTGAACAATTCGTGAGCAAAAGCCTTCAGAACAAATTTCTGTGTCTTTACTGCTCAGCTTCTTCAGGAGAAAGGAGGTTGGTACTGACTGTCTTGGATTTTCCACTGGTTGACACATTCTCTTAAGGAAGCAATGCAATCTTTGCACGATCTCTCCTGAGGCCTGGTATAGTATTTAAAGTGGCGGATTACACAAGAAAGTCACGAGTAAACAGTCATACTTTTGCCTATAGATTTATCCTTGCAAATTTATAGAGTAGTCCATGAACTAAGTAAATTAACTTTAGTAAAAATCAAAATATGAACGTTTACTGGAATTTCATAATGAGGTCATGTTTTAGAAAGAATGGGAGTAGAAAAGCCAGTTGTAACTCAGAAGAAGGAACTTACAGGTTTCCTGAAATATTAAAAAATATGCTCTAATTATAGTTAATTCTTATCAATATTTGGTAATTTTGGTTTGTATTAGAATGTCTGATGCCTTCCACATTTCAATTAGTAGAATGAATTTTCTAATTTTGAAAATGGATTTGATATATTTAGGATAGTCTTACAATTTTTATATAATAGCTTTTCTGTTAACGTATTTTAACAACTTCTAATAGAAAAATTCTTTGAGCAGTTAGCTTAAATAAGTAGTAGTCATTCTGGTAGATACAGCAGTTTCACATGAAAGGACTGCGAGTGCAGTCTCTGGGTGTCTGTGCTTCCCTCGGGCTTCCGCAATGTCAGAGTGAAGTAACGGATTCTGGGCATCTGCAGATCACGCACATGAGGCAGTGTGACATTGTGGTTTAGGAGGTGGTTCTGGAGCCATAGTGCCTACTTGTATCGTCTTAAACAAGTCATTTGATTGCTTCAAGTCTCTTGTTTTCTGTAAAATAGAAATAATAAGAGTAGCTATCCATAGAGTTGTTGTGAGTGAAAGGAATTAACCCGTGTTAAGCACTTAAAATCACACACAGTAAGTGTCACATGAATGTTCTCTGTTATTCTGACAGATAGGACGATGTGGAAGGTCCGTGGCACATAGTAACTTGTAATTTGGTGGAGCATATAGTTGAATTACGAGGCTGTGAACATGAGAGTGAGGCAACGGTGATGATATGGGTGAAAAAGTCTCAAAAAGTAGTGGACTGGCACGTAATAAGAAAACAATTGATATTTTTCAGATAAATAATTGAATAAATGAATCATGAATGAAAGAAAAAGTAGAAATAAAGGAAAAAAGAAGAAATACAAGCTGTGGGATTTCCTACATGTCTAGAACCATTAATGTAAAAATGTCATTTAAGAATTTCAGTTGCAGTTGGCTAAATTCTGTGGAAAAAATATTTGCTATGGGAATACTCGCATATTGAATGGTAGAGTCATATGAGGAAATTGGCAAATTCTCTTCTCAAGAAAGGAAATGATAAAGTTAGAATTGGCTGAAACAGCCATCTCAGCGTTGGGGAAATGGGCAGAGGAATACAGCAGTCTGGAGAGAGCTTACGCTGGAGAAACCGTGGCACTGGGGAGGAGCAGCGGGGTTCTGTGGTACCCTTCCCTGGGCAGCTCCCACACTCTCTTCCCTGTTTGGTCGGGTATGAGGGTTCTGCCAGATTGGGGCAGGCCACGAGACCCGACCCTGAGGCTGCAGGCGCCTAGGAGCAGGGGAAGGTCCCAGTGGAAAGGAAAAACCAGGGCAGGCTTGAAAGTGGCCGAAATTTTAAATGTGTTTCCCCCCATCGGCAGAAGGTAGAGGCTTTAGTGGCCGGCGTACTCGGGTTTTCTTTCCCCTCCCCATCTTCTTCCCCTTGGGCAACCATCAGTTCACTGTATCTATGGGTCTGTTTCTGTTTTGTTTATTCTTTTCTTTTGTTTTGTTAGGTTTTGTTTTAGTTTCCACATAATCACTGAAATCATAGGGTATTTGTCTTTCCTTGTCTGACTTATTTTGCTTAACACTCTGTAGGTCTTTCCATGTTGTAAATGGCAAGATTTCATTCTTTTTTATTGCTGAGTAATATTCCTCTCTCTCTCTCTCTCTCTCTCTCTCTCTCTCACAGAGAGAGACATTTTCTTTATCTATTTCATCTTTTAACCAACGCCTTTCATATCTTGGCTATTGTAAGTAATGCTACAGTGAATACAGGGGTGCTTGTGTCATTTCAAATTTGTGTTTTTGTTTTCTGTGGTTAACAAAAAGTGGAATTGCTGGGTTGTATGGAAGATCTATTTTTAATTTTTTGAAGAATCTCTATACCAGTTTTTTATAGTGGCTGTACCAATTTGCAATCCCAACAGGAGTGTATGGGGATTCCCTATTCTCCACATCTTCACCAGCACTTGTTATTTGTTGATGTATTGATGGTAGACACTCTGACAGGTGTGAGGTGACATCTCATTGTGGTTTGATTTGCATATCCCTGATGATTAGTGATGTTGAATATCTTTTTCATATGTCTGGTGACCATCTGGTATGTCCTCTTGGGAGAAATGTCTATGCATTTCTTCAGCCCATTTTTAAATTGGATTCTTTATTTTTTTGGCGTGAAGTTGTGTGCATTTCTTATGTATTTTGGATATGAACCTCTTACCTGACATATCATTTGCGAGTATCTTCTTCCATTCAGTAGGTTTTCTTTTCATTTCGTTGATGGTTTTCTTTGCTGTGCAAAAACTATTTAGTTTGATGTTGTCCCATTTATGACTTTTTATTTTTGTGGTCCTTGCCTAAGAGACGTATTTATAAAGATAGTGCTAAGAATACTGCCAAAGAGCTTACTGCCTAAGTTTTCTTCTAGGAATTTTATGGTTTCAGGTCTTACATTTAAGTCTTTAATCCATTTTAAGTTTATTTTTGGTGTAAGAAAGTGGTCCAGTTTCTTTTTTTGTTGTATGTATCTGTCCAGTCGTGCCAACACCACTTATTAAAGAGACTGTCTTTACCCCATTGTGTATTCTTGCCTCCTTTGTTGTATTTGAATGTCACCTCTTTTCAATTACTGGTTGACCAGTAAGCTTGGAAGCCATGCTTTAAAACAAAAACAAGGAAGAAAATGAGCAGGCATATCAATAACTGCTTGTTGCAATGAGGTGGAGGAAGCAAATTTACAGATTTAGCTGAAGTAAGTTAAGGAAAGAACAAACCTTCTAAAAACAATGATAATTTTCTTTGTGGGAAGAAAATCAGACTGCAGAGCTCATAAAATGTTCCCTTTTCAGCAAAATATGATCCATATATAGAAGGAAAAAAAAATCAGCCAATAGAAATTGTCTCTTAAGTATCCTCACATTTTGGATTTCACAAAGACTTCAATGTGGTTATTACAAATATGTTCAAAGACCTAAATGAAAGCATTTTTAAAGAATTAAAGGAAACTATGGCAACAATAAATCAACAAATAGAGATTCTCAATAAAGAGATAGAAATGACATTTTAAAGTTAAGAACCAAATAGAAATTCTCAAATGGAAATATACGGTATTTGAAATGAAGAATTCACTAGGGGAAACAAATTTAATGGAGTATCTCAACAGCAAATTTGAGATAGATGAAGGAAAAAAATCAATGAGCTTGAAGATAGAACTTTAGAAATTATCCAGTCTGAAAAACAGACTGAAAAATTTGAAGAGAAATGAATATGACTACAGAGTCCTATAAGATAATATCAAATATATCAATATACATACAATGGAGACCCAGAAGGATAGGAAAGAGGGAAAGGGACAACAAAATTTTTTGCACAAATAATGGCTGAAAAATGTTCTACCTTTGATGAAAAAACATTGATAAGCATCCAAGAAACTCAGTGGACACTAAGTAGGAAAATACATAGAGATTCACACCTAGACATAGTCATGTTATGGAAAAACAAAAATAAAGAGGAAAATATTCCAAGCAGCAAAAGAAAAATATGTTCTTGGCAAGGTTATGACAGCTTACTGAGTTGTTTGTATAGTGCTGCCAATGTAAGTGCATGGTGGTGAGTTTGTGAACTTAATTGTCAGATTTTGGGCACAGTGACAGCTCTGATGGCCATTCTAGAAAAAGAGTTTCAAAATTGCTTTGAAGGGTGTTCTGGCGCTAGCATTGGTGCACAGCTTCCCAGGGAGAATACTTTGAAGGTGACCATGGTGATACTCAGCAATGAGGTATGTAGCATACATACCTTTTTCTAGGATGAGTTTGCAAAAGTAATTGCCTATACTCGTACTATATCAATTATACCTCACTAAAAAAGAAAAGGAAGACACAAGACAGTGAAGGAACATGTTCAAAGTGCTGGAAGGAAATGACTGTCAACCAAGAATTCTATGTCCAGCAAAATTATCTTTTCAAAAACAAAAATGGAATAAAGAAATTCCCAAATAAAGATGCAGAAAATTCGTGCTAGCGCACCTGCATTCAAAGAAATAATATAGGAAGTTCTTCAGGCTGAAAGGAAATGGCACCATATAGTAACTTGAATTCATAGGAGAAAATAAAGAGCCCTGGAATAGGAAATATGAGTTAATAGAAAAGACTAAATGTATTTTTCTTATTTCTCTCCTAAACTTCTTTTAAAAGGCTTAAGATTGTATGAAGCAATAATGATAACATTGTACTGTTGAGTTTATAACATGCATAGATGTAACATATAATATCTATGGTAATAAAGGAGAGCAGATGGAATGGAGCAATGGTGGAGCAAAGTTTCTGCGTTTCACTAGAATGAAGCTAGTATTAATCTGAAGTAGATTGTGATAAATTAAAATGTATATTGTAGTCTTTACAGCAGCTACTAAAATAGTAAAATAAAATTAATAGGGGAATTGAAATAGTACAGTAAAAGGTATTTGACACAAAAGAAGGCAATAAAAGAGAAACAAAAAAGACAGTAGATGAAGAAAACAGGTAACAAAATGGCAAGCATAAACCCACCATATTGGTGATTACCTTCAACGTGAAAGTGTAAACGTGCCAAACAAAAGACAGATATTGTTAAACTGGATAAAATAGTAAAACCCAGATATCTTCTGTGTACAGAAGACACACCTTAAATTCAAAGATGCAAATAGGTTGAAAGAAAAAGAATGGGAAAAGACAAACCATGCAAACAGTAAGAGAGCAGGAGTGGCTGTATTAAATACCAGACAAAATAGATATCAAGACAAGAGACTGACCAGAGGCTAAGACATGTTTTGTAATGATAAAATGGACAATGCATAGAAAGACAGAACAGGTATAGATATATTGCTTTAATAACAGCCTCAAAGCTTGAAGTAGAATCTGACTGAATTGAAGTGGAAAACAGGCAATTCAGTAGTAATAAATGGAGGCCTCAATATTCCATTCTTTTTTTTTTTTTTTTCTTTTTTTTGGGTAGTTCCCTGGCTGGGAATTGAACCCAGGCTGCGGCGTTGAGAGCGCCAAAACCTAGCTGCTACACCACCAGGGAACTCCCTTCCATTCTTGATAATTGATAAGTAATCAGTAAAGATATTGAGAAGACTTGAATATCCAACAACTGTTTTGGACATAGGTAGAACACTGTACCCAATGATTGCAGAATGATGCTTATCGCATGTGCATGGAATATTTTCTGGTATAGACCATATGATACTCCATAAAACAAGTTTCAGTATTTAAAAGGATTGAGATCATACAGCATAATTTAATTAGAAATCATCAACAGAAAGAGGCCTGAATATACAAATATTTAGAAATGAAACAACATACTTCTAAGTAACCTATGAGTCAAAGAAGAAATTTCAAGAGAAGCTAGAAAATGTTTTTAATGAAGAGAAAACAAATACACAATATATCAAAATTTGTAAGATGGAGCTCAGTCAGTTCTTGAAGAAAATTAATGACTTTAAATACCTATATCAAAAAATAAGAAAGGTCTCAAAAATCTCTCCTTGATTCTTAAGAAACTAGAGAAGGAAACTAAAGGATGAAACTATAAAAAGCAAAGTAAATCTAAAGTGGAAGAAAGGAACCAGAAATCAGTGAAATAGAAGAGAGAAATCAAGGTAACTGCAAGGTGGTTCTTTGAGAATATGAGCAAAATTGGGGAACCTTTTGCTGACTCCAAAATACATATAAAAAGGCAAGGGACTTAGAGTATTCAAAACAATTTTGAAAGGAAACAAAGTTGGAGGACTTACACTACCTGATTCCTGTACCCAGTATAAAGTCACAATAATTATTTTAAGTACTATGTTTTTAAGAGCAAAGATAGGCACATGACTCATCGGATTGAAATTGATAGTCTGGAAATAAACCCATACATTTGAAGCCAATTGATTTTTAATAAAGATTCCAAGATAATGAAGAAAAAAGTCTTTTCAACAATGGTGCTGGGAAAAATAAAATATTCACATCCTATAAAACCACATGAACTAAGATCCTTACTTTATACCGTATGTAAAAATTAACTTAAAGTAGCTCATAAACCCATGGGAGCTAAAACTATAAAAATGGTAGAAGAAAACGTAGGAGGAAAATCTTCATGACTTTAGGTTAGGCCAAGTGTTATTAGATGTGACATCAAAAAGGAGGACTGATAATGTGGACTTCATTCAAATTAGAAACGTTTACCCTCGAAGACATCAGTAAGAAAAGGAAAGGACAAGCCACAGACTGGGAGAAAATATTTGCAAATCGTGTAACTGATAAAGAACTCTTATAACTCAGCAGGCAGACAGCTTATTATAAAAATGGCAGAGATTCACCAAGACAGTTGATGAGGCCACGGAAAGATGCTCACCATCATTAATCCTTAGGGAGTACAAGTGAAAACCAGAATATGGTACCTCCTAGAAGGGCTGTAATAGAAAGGACCGTATCAGGCGTTGGTGAGGGTGCATGGAGCCCTCACATATGTTACAGCACAGCTGTAGAGAGCTTTACTTTAGAAAAGATTGGCAGTCGCTTAAAAAGCTAAACACAAACTTCCCACATGACTCCGCAGTCCCAGTCTCAGGCATGTCCGTAAGAGGAATGAGAACATGTGCACATAAAGACGTCGTATACGCACATGTTAACAGCATTTTGCTCACTGTGACCTCAGCCAGGTAAGCCCGTACCGTTATCATCTGGTGAGCAGATGAACAAAATGTGTTACACCCAAACACGGTGGGGTGCTCTTCAGAGAGGAAAAGGAATGGATCCTCGATACCTGCTACAACCTAGATGAATCTCAGAAACATTATGTGAGGGGAAGGAAAGCGGCTGCCAAAGGCAACATACTTTATGATTCTGTTGACATAAGATATCCAGAAAGGGCAAGTTTACCGAGACAGAAGGCAGATCTGTGGTGGCCTAGGGCTGGGAGGGAGGATTAGCTGTAGACAGCATGAGGAAACTTTTTAGGATGATCAGTGTTCTAAAACTGGATGGTGCTAATGCTTGCACAACCCTTCAACACTTCGGCTGCCATGTTCAGGCATCTCTGAGTGAGTAGTTCCATCCGCCGCCTGCAGCGTTCCAGTTTACCCCACGAACTCAAAACAACTTAGGAAAGCACATGTACATTTTTTTTGTATTTTTTAAGAACAAATAACAGGAAATTTTTATACTTTAATCATTTATTTTAATAAAATGTACCGCCTTAACTGTATTACTTAAAAATATAATTGCTGTAATTATTGTACAGTTGTTACTCAGTGTGAAATTGTTTCAAGGACTTTTCTCCATTTACAAGATGTTTTAATATGTTTTCCTGTGGCTTGCACTATCAACAACACAGATGTTGTGTATGCCATATTGTGTAACATTTTGTAATAAACTTTTTATGTCATCAATGCTATAAGATTCTAATTCATCTATACTTAAATCTAATTGATGCCACTTAGTATGCTTTCAGTATTTTTTTCTAAAATTCCATATAATGGTAAATTTATTATCATATAACAAAAATTTAAAATAAAAATGATGTCATTCAGATACAGGGCAGGTCAAAAAGTTATTAAATGCATAAAATAGTCAAAATTTCAACTTTTTTGTGGCTTTTTGATACATTTTGAAAACAACTTGAAGTCAGTGCAGTGAAAGGGTTAAATGTACTAAGAATCATTGAACTGTATGTTTACAATAGGTGAATTTTATGCTATATAAATTATCCCTCAGGAAAGCTGTTAAAACAAAACTGAGAATGCATGAATGCATCAAGTCACATTCTTCCAGGGTCTACTATAATTGTATATGACTATGTCTGTTTTTCCACACTCAACATATAATATTATTAACTTGCTTTATACATGACTGCTAATAGTGAAGAAGTCAAAAAATGTTTTAGCCAGTGGATCTAATTATTCCCTGTGAGCAGCTATTCCAAAGAAAATGATATTGGAAAAAGTATTGGCTGATTCAGACTTTGTGAAGTTTAGTCCCACGGCATACGTATTAATAGTTCACAAGGGGTTAAAAGACTTTCTGGACCTCCCCACCTTTCTAGTCACAGAAGGAGACCTGGACCTCTCAGCATTTGGTAAAATATCACACTGTACTTTTGGGATAGGAAATTGCTAAGTGTAACTGTCCTGTTAGAGTATGTGAAGATGGGAGAAAGAAAGTGAGTTACTCAAGGTCATGTTTCAAATCAGCTAAAAAGCCATACACTCAGATACCCCAGTATCCCAAAGCCAGAGTGATGTTGGACATACGAGGGCTGTCCAGAAAGTGTCCAGCCATGTAGTATGAAAAACAGAGGCATTTATTTTTTTCCGGACGGCCCTCGTATAGCTCCCTTTCAAGGACATACCAGTCATTTGGCTAGTAAGTCCATTTGTCACTAGGGTGGAACTTAGAAGTTCTTCCTTTCATAGAATTTTGGTTTTCCTTTAACTCGCTCATTGGAGTTCTGTTAGTCACTAAGTCCTCTTTCTTTAGCTCTTGCAGTTCAACCCCGTGGAGCGTCTTGGTGCTGGAGTTGCAGGTGTTGAAGAGATCAAGTCTCACCCATTTTTTACCCCTGTGGATTGGGCAGAGCTGATGAGATGAACGTAATGCAGGGTTATCTGCACACATGCTGATCTTCTCGGGGACATGCGTGGCCAGCACAGGGGCAGCTCTGCCTTGCAGTCACTTGTGGAGCACTAAAGCACTGGGACAAAGACCTCGAGGGGAAACGGGGAAGAAGAAGGCCAAAAGAGAACCATTCCTTTACAATTAGTGTTTGGATAAGATACTGGCTATATTTGCAAGGGGGCTGAGATGTACATACCCTTAACTGAGGTGTGATCTTTATTTTATCTGTATTTAATGTTGCAAACGAGCCGTAAACTCAGCTGAAAGAGGAATGCCCTTCAAGAACTTCCTCTGATAGGAAACTCCCAAGTGTGGACTGAAGTGTTACTTGAAAGGAGCACCTTTGCATAGCAGCTAACCATGCTTTCTGCTAACCAAGATGGGTTTATATGATCAAATGACTCTTTGCTGAACAACATACTACAAATGCTTCATGAGTGATATCATCTATGGAGCTTAAAAAGGGAGGAGAAAGAATAGACATGTCATGCCTGATGGGGAACTTGTACCATGATGCCATGTAATTAATATATGTTGAATGTGGTTCCAAATTGTTACTGTCAGAGGTCCTCATGAGAAGAGAACACTTGACTGTGTCCACTTTGTCCTTGGCTGGTTGACCCTGCTTATAGAAGGGTTCGTATGAACACTCACTCTGTCTCTCTTCTCTCTTCTGCCTTATCTTTCCACTTCCTAAACCCTTGGCCTAGTCTCTCACATTCTGGTCTTCCTGCTCCTACTAATACACATGCAACAAAAAAAGGGAAGGGAGTATTTATTTCTCCAAATGGTGTCAACTTAAGGATTAAGAAATCATGATGTAAAATAAACGTAAAAATTTAAATCTCTCCTTCATTTAATTCTTTAAGATTTTTTTTTTTAAACCTGTCTTCATTTTGGAGTGTTAGCAATTTCTGCTTCTTATGCTCGACTTCATTTTAGGTTTTTGGCTTGGAGTGGAATTGAATGGCAATCCTATTGTATTATTTATAGTGACAGGATTTTCAGATTTGACCTCCTAATCTACTTGACATTGTATAGAAAGAATAGGAGTATTTGCACATCTCCACCATTTGTATTTGTTATTCCTTTGTGTTGTTAAGACAGCTCCTGTAGTCATGCATTGTTTGCAACACTTTACAAATATTTTAAAATGTTAATGTCTTTTTAAATTTTATCCAAAGAAGAAATATAAGTTTCTATTTCCAAGTTAGATGCCACCAAAAATAATGAAAGCTTTCTGTATGCTTTAATCCTTTGTATCTTTGAGATGTGTGTAAGAGCCCAATACTACTCCACGAACATCTGCACATCTGCTATGGGCCAGGTCCTCCCATCACATTCAGTGGAAGCCGAAAATTCTTTAGTGAAACAAAGGAAATGTGCAAGCATTTTTCCTTTTGCTCTTATCCTGCTCCCCCTTTTTCCTTTTTGGTCCCCTTATAACCTGAACCCCAGCTGAAGGGCTGCAACAACACCAGGATGGGGAGCAGGTCAGCGGGATCATCGCTCAGTCAAGATGACATCACCCCCTGGAGCTGGATTTCAACTCCCCAGCCCCTCGCCTCATAACAGGAACTCATGCAGGTGAGACATAAGAATGACTTCCTGTGCAGGATGGTAGGAAATGTGCAAGGGCTTAGAGCTGGCCATTACAGAGCTTCCTCCCAGAAGTGCCCTGTGACATGAAGGTAGGACTTCACAACTGAGGTGAAGCTCCCAGCCCTACCACATGGTTCTGGTCCCTTGGATTCAGAGGACAGTAATGTCAACAGATGGTTGCTGTGTCCATGTGTTGACACAATTCCAGTGCTTCAGTTTCTCTCTCTCTGTGTTTGATTAGAACTTGTGCTTAATGTAAATGCATCATTCATAATCATGGTGGGTATGAATTATTTTAGTAATAGGACAAATGGCTTTGGGTTGATGAACTCAAGTCTGTTTTTATTTTATGCTGTATATTAGAAATAATATTTCTAATGTTGAGACTGGCTTATTTTTTTGGTTTGTTTTTGAGCATATGTCATATGGGTCAAAATCATAACTTGCCACTTGGTATTTCTCATTTTTTTTTTTATTGTAAAATATGCATAATGTAATATTTATCATTTTAACCACTTCTAAGTATACAATTCAGTGGCATTAAGTAATTCACATTCTTATTCAACCATCACCATTATGCATCTCCAACTTTTTCAGTCATCCCAAACTGAAATTTCGTACCCATTACCCATAACTTCGCATTTCTCCTCTCCCAGCCCTAGTAGCCACTGTTTTACTTTCTGTCTCTATGAGCTTGGCTCTTGTAGGTCTTCTGTGTAAGTGGAATCATGTAATACTTTTTATTTTGTATCTGTTTTATGTTTTCAAAGTTCGTCCGTGATGGAGCATATATCAGCATTTCATTCCTTTTTAAGGCTGAATAATACTCCATTGTATGTATATACCACATATTTTTAGCCATTTATCTTTCAATGGACATTTGGTTGATTCCACCTTTCGGATATTGTGAGCAGTGTCATCGTGAACATTGATGTACAAACATCTGTTCGAGTCCCTGCTCTCATTTGATTTTACAGTTTTACATGGAATTACCAATGTCATTGACTGTTATTTTACTGTGCGTTTTATGAGGGCTTTTCCGACAGGTTGCCGATAACATTATGCTGTAGTGCCACTTAGAGTAATGGTCCCGAAATCTACCATTTCTGTTTCATGGTTGGGTTAGTTCAGTTGCTTAAGAGTGAAAAAGAATGGCATCATTTGAGCAATTTATTTTAACTCTGACAAGAATTAATACTTTTTGAGACATAGATGATCTTTTCATCGTATTCGTTATAGTAACTGAACCCCTGACACCATATTTAAATCTTCCTTTTAAACATTTTTAAACAGCTGCAATTCCTGTTGTGTTTTGACCCTCAAGCTTTTACTTTCCTATTTTATTTCAGAGTCATTGTGAACCAAGATTGAGTTTTGCTTTCATAGAATGCTTATATTAAAGAGTATAAAGCTTATAAATAATACTCATGCTGTGACTCGTTAACGCCATGTTAGGACCGCACACGTAGTATACCTTGGTTGAAGTCACTTGCTCATGATTTATGAGTCTCAACAGAAAGAAATCTGACGATGGCACTGGAACACTCTTTGCCTCTCGAGGGGGCACCTTACAACATTCTTATTGGACTCACTTAGGGATTACTTTATAGCAAAGGCAAAGCTAAGGCAGATCATCTTTCTTGGAGTAGCTGATACAACCTTTGGTATACCTCAGTGCTCTGGGTAATGAAGCCTGGTATTTCAGGCTCATCCTTTGCGGATTGTGGAATGTAATGGAAAGTCTTAGAGTGGTGGTCTGATCCTATCTCTGTGACTTACTAGCCCTTTAACCTTAACCAAATAACTGTTGTAAACCTGTTCCCTCACCTGTTGAATCAACAGGCAGGTGAGTTCTAAGCTCCACAAGCATGGTGGACTCTGTATTTCACAGAGTAAACTAATTTGATAAACCAACATTGTAGATAGACAAGGTTAATGCAGATCTTACATTGGTACTTAACTGTTTTCTTATTATTTCTCTAGTAATCCCAGACAGTTCCTTGGGTTGCTGCCATGTATCTGCTCAGTAGCATGGCCCTTTGTGGTTATGTGGCTATACAAATTATAAATAGAATGAAATATTAAAGTTTATTTCTCAGCTCTACACTGGAAAAGGAGAGTTAAAGGTCCCGACAGCAGTGTGTAGAAGTGAAAGGAGGTTAGGACACACCTGTATCTGCTCACTTCTTAGACTTTTCTCAGTAACTGACAGAATTCCTACCCTGCTGCCCTCATCTATCATGTACTATGTGTTTATTTGACTCCGTTCTGTGGCAGGCATAATCAGAGTACAAAATTGATACTTTCTGTTCCTCTTTAATGCAGAACATTATTAACCTCTACCAGTCTAGGTAATTTGGACTTTGGAGTATTTGATGTCTACTCAGCTTATTTTAAGGATTTCACATTAAGTCCTTATATTGAACGGTTACTAAATGGCAAAAGCTGTGAAGTTGCTGGTTTTAAATAAAGTTGTAAATAGAACAGCACAAGGGAAATGGAAAGTGGAGTACTGTAGGTTTTTGTGACTTGGTGTCCCTTACTCTCTCAAGGACAGTAAAATGGGAAACCACAGCACAGCCCCCTTTGGGGGAAGATGTACGATGGTGGTGATGCACGTCAGATGGTCTAACTTGGCGTGTTTTTGTCCCTATCACGTGACTTCACTTGATCCAGGGATCTTATCTCAAGGAGAAATCGAGGCAGAGAAAATCTCTGGAGGTGTAAGAAAGAGAATAAATTGAGAGAGATGGTCAGACTCTAGAGAAATGAAGCAGGGCAGTCGTCAGTGATTTGGCCAGGTGTCTGGAGGAATCGAGAGCTCTCTTTGTGGAGCTGGATTTAAAGTGCAATTCTTTGTTGTTCCTCCAGGAAGAGTCAGGAGGAAGTAAGCTATGTCCACTCTCCCAGGAAAAGAGACGCTAGCTGCCTCTTGGGAAAGCATTGAATGACAAGCTTTCCCGGAGTCAGTGCTGTGTCCGTCTCCTTGCCCAAGACAGCTGGTGGGACAGGACGAGGCCGTGTGTGTCTGTGGAGGGCTGCGGGGGTTTCTTGGGCGGGAATGCCTCTTCCCGAGCGTTGTAAGGGAGCACGACCAGCAAGCCAGCGTGTGTTCACACTCAGGGTTGCTGGCATTCTGCTTTTGTAAACCAGATTTTAAAAACTTCCTATCAAAAAGGTAACTCTTCTAGGAGTGCTGGTCAAATTTCTCCTGAGCCTGATTCACGAGACGGGTTGGATTAACTGTACCCCCCACCCCCCGACCCCGACCAGCCAGGCCAAAATCAAAGGGGATTTGACAAATATAAAGGGACTTGAGTCTGTTTCAGTGCCAAAATGATGACTGTAATGTGATGTTGCCCTTACCACAAGCAAGACACCCCCCCAACACACACGCACGCGCACACACACGCACACACACACACACGCACACACACACACGCACACACACGCACGCACACGCACACGCACGCACACACGCACACACACATACACGCACACACACACGCACACACATACACGCATACACACGCGTACACACATGCACACACGCACACACATGCACACACACGCGCACACACATGCACGCACACGCACACACATGCACACGCACACACGCACACACGCGCACGCACACACACACACGCACACACATACACACATGCACGCACACACACGCACACACGCACACACATATGCACACACACGCATGTACACACGCACACACATGCACGCACACGCACACACATGCACGCACACGCACACACTTGACTCAGTGATGACACAGAAAACAAGAAAGGGAGGCGTCGTGTTGCCAAAACAAAAGAAAATTTGTGCAACTCTTCATTCTCGGGATTGTTCTGGAAAGAAAATGTTTTAGATATTTGAAGGCTTTGTCTTCAGCCAGAAGTTTTGAATGACTAAGAAAACTTTAGAATCGAGCTTTCCCCCGCTGCCCGGGTTCCCCTACTGTTCCCTCATTTCTTCTCCTGTCTCTTCATCTTTTCTTCATCTGCCTTCCTCCCCGCTATGTTCCTCTCTGGTCACTGAACAAAGACGCCGCGCCTGCCTTCAAGGACCTTAGCGAGCCCGGGAGGAGGGCCCAAGTAGTAAGTAGGGCAGGTGTTGTGCCGGAGGCGCCGGCGCTGCGGACGCGCGGGGCGGGGATCTGAGGGCGGCAGGCCGCTTCCTGTGCTGGCGCAGGGCCTTGAAGTCTGAGCAGTATTTTTAAATGGAAAGACTCCTCCCCGCCCCCCGGGATTTTGTTTGGGGGAAGGCAAGTGTCCAGGGGAACAGAACACCCGTTTTGGACAGGCGTGGCGGTGGGAAAAGGTGAAGTTGTGCACGTTCTGTTTTGCCTGGTTTGTAGGTAAATGCATTTGAAACGTAAGCTGGGGCCAGAGTAAATGCCTTGCTGAGACATTGGGACTTCATTCCCTGGGTTGTAGGGGACCAGTGAAGGTTCAAGGGGAGCCAACATTATTACAGCCTGCTGTTAGAGAGAATTTCAGGGTTACAATGGAGACTAAATTGGAGAGAGAGCGAGAGCGGCAGAAGGATCAGTTAGGAGTTGGTGCAGGAATTCAGGCGGAGGTACAGTTCCGAGTTAAGTTGGTAAAATAAATGCAAAGGCGGGGTTCATGCTCCTCTTGGCCGTGTCTCGAGTGAACAGACTAGAGCTTCCCTATCAAATAATTGCTTTGCTCTTCCTCGAGGCCATGCCATACTTTATACTAGGAGATTATGGATTTGTTGTTTATAAAATCACCCCCAAGGAAGCACCAAAGACACAAATCAGGACGGCTTATACACGCCCCCCCCCCC
>PVJL010007495.1:0-77410 GCA_004026885.1 Lyroderma lyra | reverse complement strand
TTGCTAACAGATGTCACCCCAATAAGTCTAACAATAAAAATGAATTAAAAAAAAAAAGGTAGACAAAGTTCTACTAGATCTGTTATTTAGCTTCTATGAGCACAGATCTTTACTAAGTTAATTAGCATGATTACTTGCCCTGCTCTCTGGAAGAAGATATTAAAAAGACTCTCTATATTTTTAATAAAAAAAAAAAAAAGAAATACAAATGGCCAGCAGACATATGAAAAAATGCTCATCCTCATTAGCTATCAGGGAAATGCAAATCCAAACCACAATGAGATACCACCTCACACCTGTGAGAATGGCTGTTATCAACAAGACAAGGAATAACAAGTGCTGGAGAGGATGTGGAGAGAAAGGAACTCTGGTACACTGCTGGTGGGAGTGCAAACTGGTACAACCACTGTGGAAGGCAGTGTGGAGGTTCCTCAGAAATTTGGGAATGGAGATACCATTTGACCCAGCAATTCCCCTTCTGGGGATCTACCCAAAGAACTTGAAAACCTTTGTCCGCAAAAACTCATGTACCCCAATGTTCATCGCAGTGCTGTTCACAGTGGCCAAGACATGGAAACAACGAAAGTGCCCTGTGACAGATGACTGGATAAAGGAACTGTGGTACATATACACAATGGAATATTACTCAGCTGTAAGAAAAGATGAAATATTGCCATTTGCAACAAAATGGATGGACCTGGAGATCATCATGCTGAGTGAAATAAACCAGACAGAAAAAACAAAGAACTGTACGACCTCACTCATATGCGGAATATAAAACTGAAAGCTACAAAGAAAAGGGAAATGAACAAACAAACAAATAACCCATGGACACAATCAATAGTTTAATGTTTGTTTGGGGACGAGTGGGTCAGGGAGGGGAGAAGGGGGAGGGGATGGGAGAGGAGGGGGGGAAGCTAAATATAAGGTGATGGAAAGAGAAGTCACATTAGGTGGTGAACTTATTACACAACAAGTTGACAATGCACTGTAGAATTGTATGCCTGAGACCTATGTAATCCTTGCTAACAGATGTCACCCCAAGAAGTCTAACAATAAAGATGAATTAAAAAGAAAGAAAAGAAAAGAAAAAAAAGAAAAAATTTACATGGGAAAAGTATTTAATAGTGCCAGTACCATAATATCTTCTTTGTGTATATAATTACAACTTTTCTATGACTGACTGAAAAATACACTGCAAGTACCTATCGTCTTTTTCTTGCCAGTGGGAAAACGAAAGTCCAGGTTGGCCCCTGTATTTGTTTAAGTCAGGGCTCACCCAAGATACAACCAAAGCTAGAACTCAATGATTTCTAAACCCTGAATTTATCTAAATGCTGGATTTATCTTTCCACAAATTTCTTCTTGCTAAAAATATACAAAACAGATGATAAATGAATAGCCACACAATATCACAATAACTTTGCAAGAATAATGAATCAATTTGCCTTAAATTACTGGTTGCTTAAATTACTTTGTTTTTCCCTTAAAATCAAAGTGAACATTCTCTTGCCCTTTATTAGAATACATACAAGTGAAAAACTGAATTTATTTTAACTTTTTTTCCTCAATCTGCATTATCAAAGTGACTTTTAATGATTGAAAGATGGTCAACTGTCCACAGGCAGTTGATTATTTACATGATTGCTATAAATTGAGATGTTACACTAATAGTGTGCTTGATATGTCAACCACATTCGTCTAAGTTAAATAAAATACAGTATTTCCCTCATTGTATTATACCATCTTAGTGATCTCAGGAAGAGCCCAATAAGGAGCTGCTTTTGAAATAACCAAAACAAATTCCAGGTGCTTATTCTAAACGTTAGGGTGTTGGTTTGTGTTCTTTCTTCAGACCTCCCACATTATCACAGAGGTGCCCAGTGTCCTGCATTCAACCAAAAGTCATGTGAAGGCTCTGGAATACACATCTCCAACTTCATCATCTATGATTGCTTGGCATTCAAGT
Source organism: Lyroderma lyra (assembly GCA_004026885.1). Classification (NCBI taxonomy): domain Eukaryota; kingdom Metazoa; phylum Chordata; class Mammalia; order Chiroptera; family Megadermatidae; genus Lyroderma; species Lyroderma lyra. The sequence continues at coordinate 75,441 of PVJL010007495.1, read as the reverse complement.
ATGTATAACTTATTTAAGCATTCTGTTTGGGGACATTTAGATTGTTTTCAGATTTTGTGTTGCTTGTATTTTGCTTTTATAAACAATACTGCAAAATTATTCTAACAGCTATGTGTTTCAGCACTTCACGATTACTTACCTTGCATTGTGTTTAAGTGAGATATGGCACACATAATCAAATAATCTATCTGACCTAGAAGAAAAATTAGGGGTATTGCCATATTATAATCATGATCTCTTCAGAGGTCATGATTTTAGCTAATGTTAACAACAGAAACAGTAGCAATAATAATAATTATTACTATTATTATTATTATTATTATTATTGGTATTATTTTCATTTATTGAGCACTTGGGTGCCAAATACTATGTTAAGCTAAAACATGGTTATTCTGTGGCAAAAGAAGTACATGCACTGGACAACTGTCCTAGCCTGGGAGGGGTGGGGTGAAGTAATGTCAGAATGGAATACTGGAAGAAGTGACATTTAAGTTCATATCTGCAGGGTGAGTAGTAATTGGCCAGTTGAAAAGGTAATTGTCACCTAAAATACTTAAGAACCACGGAATACATAGAGCACTTTCATAGAGACCAAAAGACCCTGCAAGTTTTTCTTAATGACTGGAATAGAGCAGATGGTAGAGAAACGCATGGTATACAAATATGAATGAGTGCACAAATAATGAAAACAAAGCCCCTCTGTTGAGGAACACTGACAGGCTCATTTTCACCTGGGCTGATGCACCCCTGTTGGTGACTAGAAATGAAATGTCCTAATGTCATGAGGGGAATAAATCCATCAGCTCACTAAGGCCACTGTTTCCACAGATTAAGGCTTTGGCTAACCTCGACTTATTCTTTGCCTGTTGGAATTGTCCCTGCCCCTACGTGCAGACCTGCTCTTAACCCATCATAAGTTTGAACAAGGGCTATCAAACTAAGTGTCCCCCACCTCTAGAGTCCCAAATACCCTGTCCTTCCCTGTTGGGTTGGATGCTGAGAACCATTTTTTTTATAACCTCCAACTCTAAAGGACTTCTGGAGTGAGGGCTCTGCCCTTGCTTCCTGACTCATTTCCAGACCAGGTCTTTCCACCCTTGCTTTTTACAATTGTCATCATTGAAAGACTCTCTATCCTTTTCTTCCTTCTCATGATGCCGACTGCATGATTATTTTACTCAAAACCTCTCTAGTACTCACTCTTCAGGAAATGAATATGAACAATAACTGTAATTGTATATTAAATATAACTTTTTTCTATTATCTCTTAGATTATTGAGTACTAAGTATCTAACTAAAGAAAGGTTCTAGACACCTACCTGTGAGATTTACTAAAAATTGGCCAAAACTTTAACTTAGGTGCTCATGGAACTTATCCCAACTGGGACAATTTTGAGAGTTAAAGCAGGGCACCAACTAATAAATCACACTGGCCAAGAGGTATAAACCAGAACACATGATCACTTTATCCTTAACCCAACATCCACCTCTAGCCAAAGTGAGAGAAAGAGAGGAAGTTATTAATTGCCTCTAGCTAAATGAGGGGGAATCTAAGAGTAATCAGGTTTGTTTGGTTTGGTTTAGTTTGGTTTTCTTGCTACATGGTAACTAGGTGAGATACAGGAATTCACAAACTGTAGTTGAATGGTAGTCCCTAAAAAGACATGTCTTCACCCTACCCCCTAGAACTGGTGAACATTGCCTTATTTGGAAAATTAGAAAAAGGGTCTTTACAGGTGTAATTAAATGTACTCGAGATGAGAGCATCCCAGTTTACCCAGGTGGGCCCTAAATCCAATAACAAGTGTTCTTATAAGACACAGAAGAGGAAGAGACCTTGGCTGAGAACCGTTCATCTGAAGATGGAGGCAAATATGGAAGTCATAAAGCCAAAAGCCAAGGAATGCCTGCAGTGACCAGAAGTTGAAAGAGAAAAGAAAGTTCTCCCCAGAGACTTTGGAGGGAACAGGGCAATGCTGACACTAGATTTTAGAATTCTAGCTCTGAAACTGTAAGAAAACAATTTTTGTTGTTTAAGCCATCAAGTTTGTGGAAATTTGTTGCAACAGCCCTAGAAAACTAATACGCAAGCCTGTCCCAAAATGGAGCACAAACAAATTCTTGGAAGATTATTATTCCTTGCAGCCTGGGGTTACAGAACCCGGTGCCGGCCCCCTGTAACACCAACGTGAAGGGGAAGGCTGCAGTCAGAGCCAACTGCGCTTGCTCAGAGGCAGAGCAAGGATGCATGTTTTCTTTGCACTAAGTGAACACTTCTGAGGGAAACTAGGTTAGACCTGTAATGAAAAAACCATTCCTTAGAATACTGCTTTCAGGGATAAAGCAAGTCCAGGCAGGTATGCTAGGACTAGAGCTGAGGAAGTGTGTTAGCTATGTACTGCTGTGTAACAAATTATCCCCAAATTTAGCAGCATAAAACAGCCAATATTTAATGTTCCACACACTTTCTAAGGGTCCTAAATCTGAGAGCTGCTTGGCTGGGTGATTCTGGTACAGGGTCTCTTATGAGATTATATGTGCTCATGCCATCAGCTGGGGCCACAGTCATCGGAAGGCTTTGACTGGTCATTAGGATGTGTATTCAACTTCACACCCATGCTGTTAGAGGGCATCTTCAGTTCCTCAGTATTGTGACTTCTTTATAGGGCTGCTTATAACCTGGCAGCTGACTTTTCTTGGAGCAAGTAATGAGATAGAGGGAGACCAAGATAGAATTTGCAGTGTAATTTATAATCTAATGTCAGAAGTTACAAGGGGTGGCCCCAAAAAACTAGAATTATCTTCTGGAGGGCAGGCCCCTTGTGGTACAGGCTTCGCCCACTAGGTGAGTGTTCTAGGAGCCCATCTGCGTCCGTGTACCAGCTGGTGGTGTTGTAAGAGGCTGCGTTTGGCTTCAGTGGATTTTTTTTGATAATCAATACATTTGCCCATTTCACAATGGGTGATTTACACAAACAACATGCAGCATGACAACACACCTGCCCACACCACGCTGAATGTTCAGCAGTTTTTGACCAAAAGCAGCATGACTCTCATGTCCCACCCTCCCTATTCACCTGGTCTCACCCTGAGCAACTTTTTTTTTGTTTCCCCAGTTAGAAATAGTCCTCAAAAGGAAATATTTTGCCAATGTGGAAGAGGTGAAACAAAAAATGGCAGAAGCACTAAAAGGCATCAAAACTGATGAGTTCAAAAACTGTTTTGAGCCATGGAAAAAGTGCTTTGACAGGTGTATTGCATCAAACAAGGAGTACTTTGAAGGTGACTGAATTTTAAACATATAAAGATAAAAGCACAACTTTTTAATAAATAAACTGTGGGTTTCTTTGGGTCCCCCCTCATCTACACCATCATTTCTCTTCTGCTCAATACTATCCCTGGTACCATGTGGGAGGGGACTACACAACACCAGGAATTGGGGATCACTGGAGCACATCTGGCTGGATGTCACAGAGGGAGTTGTAAGAGGCTGGCTAGAGTGCTCTGTAGCCATCAGACATCAGTATAGTCAATAGCTGAGAGAGAATTGCAGATAGCACCTGCTAAGCACAAGAGCTGTTCCCACCTTGTCCCTGATTTTCTTGTCCTGCTATTTCCCTCCCTGAAGGGGTCAGAAATGGTACAGGCAGTAGGAGAGAAGGGAGACCAAAGGAGAAGAAAAAATACTGAACCATGCCCCTGGCTTCCCTGCTGATCAGCAGAAACACAGAGGAGGTGTGAGCTGATGAAAAAGTAGAACCTTGTTATTTCATGAAAAATTAAAGTTTTTGGTTTTTTTGTTTATTTATTTATTTTTTGTTATGCAAAAGCAGAGAGAAAGGTATCATGGAACCTGTGTCAGCGATTTCAATGATTTGCTTCCCTTCTCTTATTCGTGGGCTGTTCTCTTTCCTCAGCCACCTTCACCTTTTCTTACTCCCTACAATCTCCTCACCTTTCCTGATCAGCATAGCCCAGTGCCCATTCTCTCCTCTGAAATTCTAGGCTTCCATAGAGCCTGGAGCCTCAACCCTGGAGCCTCGTGGTGGGATGACACTCCGCTCCTTTCTGGAGTGTCCAGATTGCTGCCGCTCTAAGAAAGAACAAGGAACAGGGGACAGGAAGCAACAGGCCAGAAGACGGACACCCACTAGCAGGTGCAGACCCAGCATATCTGGACTGAAGAGGGAGGGTTATGGGCAGCTTGTGCTGATGTTTGTCCCATGCACAGAAGCTGCTCAAAAGCCTAGGGGAGAGTTCATATTCAAGGTGCCAAGAAAGATCAAAATAGTCTTTACAGCAAAAAGAATCTAGAAGTAGAAGTCGTGAGTGGGTGTTCATCTCAGATCTGCTCCTAATTTGCAATGTGACCTAGGTCAAATCAAGTTATCTCTCTGGTCTCCAGGGCCTCCCTTTGCAAAAATCAGCAGGAGGAATTGACAAGCTAATTCCTAAGTTCATCAGAATAGTGTCTTTCATTTCCTTTTTTAATCTTTGTTATTATTATTAATATTATTACCATCCAGGAGAATTTTCAATAGCTTTTTCTAATCATATCCTCATGAAATATTAATACCACAAATACAGAATATATCTAAGTACTGTATGTATATCTATAGGCACTTACACATAAAAGCAGTATAATTTTTCACCACTTAAGAACTGATTTCTAGAAACAACCAAGGAGTCCTTCAATAGATGACTGGATAAAGAAGTTCTGGCTCTTGAGCCATTTTCCTGCTCGAGCCTGCTCCTACCTCTTAGGAGTGTACTTTCCCTTTTATAAACTATCTCTTTGTTTCACCTTTAAAAAAAAAAAAGAAGTTGTGGTACATAGATTCAATGAAATATTACTCAGTCATAAGAAAAGATGAAATACTGCCATTGGGAAAACATAAATGGATCTTCAGATTATCATGTTAAGCAAAATAAGTCAGACAGAAAAAAGTCAAGAGCCATATGACTTCACTCATATGTGGAATATAAAGCTGAAAACAACAAAGGAACAAAACAAAGAAACAAAGACTCATGGACACAGACAGCAGTTCGGTGGTTATTGGAGGGTAAGCGGGCAGGGAGACAGTAGACGAGTGGGGGGGGGTCACATACATGGTGATGGAAGGAGGGCTGACTGGGTGATGAACACACAATGCAAACACATAGATAATGTATTGTAGAATTGTACACCTGGAACCTATATAATTTTATTCACCAATGTCACCCCAATAAACTTAATAAAAAAGAAAAACTTGGTGGACAGAAAAAAAAATTTTAATAACATTAAAAAAGAAAGAATTAATTTCTGCCCTCATGGGGGTGATACTCCCACTGAACATGCAAAATCTAGAATTTGAATGGTAGAAAATAATGTAAAAAACAATATAAAACAAGAAGAATTATAAAAGATTCATTTCCCAAGCTAACATCGAAGCACTCTAAAAAATCACATTAATTAAAAGAGTAAGGTGGTATAGCAATAGACAAGTGAACAGCATCTTGAAATAGATTCACATACACATGGGATATTTAGGAATTTATTATGATCACCTTGACACTTCAAAATCAGTGAAGAAAAAGGGAACAATTCAAATAGCGATTTGGGGGGAAATAGACATTTGTTTAGAAAAATATAGATCCCTGCATCATGTGAATAAATAAAATTGTGGGTAGATTAAAGAGTCAAACACATAAAGCAACTAATTTCAAGGGTTCCAGACTCCTGTCTGTTAATTATTTCTTGCTTGGGGATCCCACACCACACGGGTAGTGTAAATTCACGCCCCGTAAACCTGCATGACACAGGGATTTCGAGCTCTCCTAAGAGACACTTTGTTGTCCCTGAAGCCTGTGGAAGACCTTGCAGCTCTGCCCTTTCATATCGGGAGGTCTCCAAGGATGCTAGCTTAATGAAAAGTGCTCGATTAGAGCTTCCCTCTTCTCACAGAGGTCCTGAGAGGTCAGAAGAACACACTCATGCTCCCTAAGTGAACCAGCATTTGACACCTGGCACACAGAAGAAGAGAACTTCCACAGGACGGGCCTGTGGTGGGGACAGAGGGCCATGAGTTTTAAGTTGAATGATGCTAAGTTTGCGGTTTAAATGACCGGAAGATGAGGTCTAGATGTCATTAAGAGGCTTGAAAGGAGGATCAGATGAGCATATGGTTGGAGAAAAATTAAACACTTTCATGTTTGTATTCTAGCCATAATGTTCATTAAACTAATAACACAGCTAAAGACTGTGGAACTCTTAAGTCAAATAAAGTGAGGTCCTATTTTCACAGTTAAGTGAAATAAACAAGTCATATAGCAACATGTAATATACAATCCCAAATATATAAAAATAAATTTTAAAAAATTATGTTTTTATATATCTTTCTACCTATCTCTATCCATCTATTTATCTAAAGGAAGGGTATAATATCACATACTAGCTCTGTGACCCTGGGGAAGTCCCTTAACCTCTCTGTGCCTCAGGTTCTCCACCCATATCTGTAAAAAATGAATAACAATGGAAATGCTTTATGGGATTTTCATCAAGATCATATGAGTTGATCTAGGTCAATGTCTGGCATCACATCTGGCATTCGGTATGTGTTCTAAGATTTGATATGATTAATCTCTCTATATTCCATGAATAGAAAAAGGTCTAGAAAGATATTTACCAAACTGTTCATGGCCATTACCTCAGAATGCAGGAGCATGATTGGGTAAAGGGCTAAATAGTCCATTTTACTTTTATCTTTCCCCTAAATTTAGGATTGTTAGAATATTTATGTAGAACATATAATTGTGTAGTACCACTGTACTTTTAAAACATAAAAATAAAATGTTCACTCTAAGAGGTAACCACGCATCCTTAAATGACCTTCTAGGAATCCTTCAATGCCTACTGGGCTTTTTATTTTTTTTTATTTTTTTTATTTTTTGCCTCTTATCATCCCCCTACTGATCCTGGCCCCTGTTCGTAATCCTATATCATGAGTTATCTTTTCTATGGAAAAGCCTTGTCTGTCCACGTACACTTTTGACGCCAGCACCACCTTACACCTCTCTGCTGTAACCCCACCATGAGAAATGCAATGTGGCCAATATGGCCAATGTCTAGGTTAACTCATTCACTGCCTCTTCAATGAAGACATACAGAGTAGACCAGCTCTTTTAAACTCAGCTCAGCCATTCAGTCCTTGGGCTCCCTTACGCACCTTGTTTCCCTGAGTCACCAACAGAACCCCCATCACAAACAATCTAGCTTTTAGGTCTCATATGAACAGTAATAGTAACAGCTAACATTGAGATAGTTTCTGAATGTATCACACAATGTTCTAATTTAGTTGTTCTCAAATTTTTTGTTCTTTGGCCCCCTTTACAATTCTTCCTTGAGGACACCAAAGAGCTTTTGTTTCTGTGGGTTACAGTGATCAATATTTGCAATATTACAAATTAAAGCTGAGAAAAATTCAAGACATTTATTAATCCTTTCAAAATTAATGATTCAGGTAAAAGTGATATACTTATAATTTCTAATGAACATAATATATTTTTAGTAACAAAAAAATGACAATTTCTGGAAGTTTCTTTAATGTTGTCAATACTTTGCCTGTGATTTATAGCAGACATCTAAATTCTCCCATCTTCTTCTACATCTAACCTATTGAGATATGACATATTAGGTGGCCTTTTGAAAATTCCACTAACAGTCATGAAAGAACAACAGGGCAAAAGCATAAAAGATCTTAGTATTGTTATAAAAAATACAAAGAGTGAAAATGGTAACTATTTCTTCACATCATTATGAAAATAGTTTTGATCTTGTAGAACCCCTGAAAGAATCTCTGAGATCCCAGGGGTTCCCAGACCACACTATGACAAGATGGATTCTACTTTGGAAATAGCTGTTCTAAGTTAATCCTCAAAAAGACTCTGTAAGGTGAATAATACCACTATCCCTCTTTCACAGATGAGGTAACAACTGCTCAAAGTGGTCAGGGAAGTTGCCTCAAGTTACCACAGTTTGTGAGTGGAAGAGTCAGGATTTGAGCTCAAATCCAAACGTTCAGCTACTGTGCTATATTGCCTTATAGCACCCTCTGTGTCCCTCCACATCCTTTTACACTGACCACACAGAGGTCAACTGCTTGTTATCTACCTACCTACCTATCTGCTTGACCATTCACAATTGCTATTTTTACCTCTGTTCCTAACAGTGCCCAGTAATGTAATTTGAATAAATGAGTGAGTAAAAGCATGGATTTCTTTACATTCACACTTAAACTAAAAGAGAATGCCTTAACCAATTACTTCAACCCCTACTACTGCTTCAACTATGTGATTCCTTGTCTTAAAGCAGAGAATAGATGTAGGCAGGGTGGTGGCCTGTGCAATCAATTCTTGAATACATGGTGTTGGAGATGCAGTCAGAGAAAGCAGAGGTCCCAGGCTGTTTCAATGCTCGGCCTGTGATTTATAAGTACACTGGTAACCTGAAGTCCACATTCTTAGCAAAACTTCATTTGCTTTTCAATATTAAGTTCATGTCAGATGGCTCAGAATTATACGGTGTCATAGGCTTGGAAAGTCTGCTTCCAACCTTTCAGTTCAACCACATAAATATCCATAGGTCCTTTGTGCATTCAGTTGTGAATATCAATTATTTAATGGCCCTGGAACATGACAAGTAGGAAAGAAAATCCTTGAGCTCATGTATCTGACAATATTTCACTATGATCAACTTCATCTGAAGGCTAGTGTAAAGGAACAAACACTTTACTGTGAGTTGATTGTTGAAGGTGATGCTTTGTACATGCCCTCAATTGTGGGCTCTGATGTGACCCACAGGATGAAACATGGGACTCGATGAGCTGGAGTTTTAATCGGGAGGATCACATTATAGCTAGGCCCCTGTTTTACTTCGGCATGCTAACGTTCTGAAAACAAAACAAAACAAAACAAAATAACATGTGTGAGTATGTAAAATAGAAAGAGTAAGGAGAAAGGGAACCACTTCTGTGCTTACTTTAAATCAAGTAAACCTTACTAATTTACTTTTCCAGACTATTCTCAAAGAATACCCAGATTCCACTCCAGTCAAGTTCACGTCCTCACCGCCAGCATCCTGTCATTTCTTTCCTCATGTAGATTTTGATCTGTAGGTACTCAAGAGTCTAGGAAAGTCTTATTGCTCTTAACCTGGTCTTTCTGACAAGAAAGGAGCCAAGGGGACCAGGGTCTAACGTGAATGTGCCTTGGGTAGAAAAGGTGGCTCATTCAAACTCCGAGAATCTAACATCTACAAAAGTGGTCACACCTTACCCATGACAATCTTTCCAACCCATCCACTCTCACACAATCCCAGGACAGAAGAGACGCCATGAAGGCAAATGTCCTTCCTTTTGGAGGAACTGCCTCTCTGTCTGAGCACAATGAACTCACAGCATCTAACACCAGATGACACAATTCCATTTGTATCACCTTCATCAGCTCCCGCTCCAGAAAATATAAAAAGATGCAGAGGAACTCGATGTAAGCCTATGGCACCCTGGAACAAGTAATTAGAAATGAAAAGCTAGAAAAATGCATTATCTGATGAGAAAGTGCTATTAGATGCTAAATATTAATAAGAAAAAATAGGTAAAGGATTTCTATTTTATGATGGTAATTCATTCACATTTAAATAATCCAAGGAGAGATGGAAATGAGTAGATGTTTTCCAAGGAAATGTTCATTTCACAGAAATGCAAATTATTTGTTTTTTTAAACTTATTCTAGGATAGGAGAGGCACAGTAATATCTTCCTGACCAGTTTTGCTCTGAGCAATGTGTTTTGGAATGGCGGTTGTATATGATGAGTAATATGACCTTTAATATCCTATTATCTGTCTCATCTGAAGTTCAAAAGATGTATTACCACAATTAAGTATTTCCAGCTAAAATAGCAATTCTGGGAAAAATTACCATATTCATTTTGAAACCTTCCCACTTTCTAATGTCCATTGTCTAAAAAGGTCTGAGACTACTGTGTTTCTAGTGTGGTCCAGAGTTTTGAACCACTGAATTTACTCCCTAAGGCAGGCAGGATCCACTCCTTAAGTTGGGCAAGATGTCAGTTGGCCGCCATTGGCCTGCTGCTTGAGCTGCATACCCAGACACAGTCCACACGCACATCCCAGCCTAATTTCTGATGATCTTCCTACACCTCCATTTGGAAGCTCACCCCTCACACTGGACTTAAGGCTTACCACGACCTTGGTGCTATGGCACTTCAGTAAGTCAATCACGATGCTTAAGTATAAGCAACAGAAATGACTCAGGCTGATTTCAGTAGGAAAAAAAAAAAGAAAGTTTTATTGACTAGCTCACAGACTATATGGGAAGTCTAAGGGCCTTAAGACTACGTGATGAAGACTAACACCATAAACACATTGTACAAAACCAGTCTGGTGAAGACAACTCTGCTGCTCCCCTTCGGTCCTGGTGTCACTGCTGGCACTAGCGTCACCAACGGCACTGGATGCAGGATGTTTGTGTGAGAGATCTCTGTGACTGAGCCTGTGCATAACTTCCATCATTGCCACCAAAGCTGTGTCACATCACCTACTCAGGAAGAGTCAGGCTGGGCAAAGAGGCTTCTGCAAACCATCAGGCATTTTGATCACTTCATTTTCAATTTCCCCAAGGCTATCATGGCAACTTTCTCTACTAAGGGTCCAACCTACCAATAGAAGAAGCCAGCACTGAGTCCCAGAATGGCACTATTCCTTGAAGAGGGACAGTTGGATAGGATTAAGGGACAAAAAGTTAAATTGATTTCTGGTCTTTTTTTTTCTTTTTTCTTTTTATTTCCTGTTTCTCTTTTCCTTTATTCTATTCCCCTTGCTTTCTTATACCAATTAATCACAGTGCTGCTCGTAAGTGACATGGCGGGCTTTGGCTTCTATAACCTAATCAAGACTGCAAACCAACCAGTCCTTCATTAGGGTTTCATTTTAAGAGATATTCCCAACATTATATAGCTCTTCTGCTGAAGCAACACTAAAGAATTATAGTGTTGGATTCTCGTTTCTTCTTGGCAGAGTTTGAGTTTGAAGGTGATAAACCTCTATAGTTTATTACCCCAATCCCCATGGTGACAGCAAAACCTTGGAAGTACCCGTTAAGAGAGATTTATGCATTTCCTGAATGACTGCATCTGGTTTTCCAGAATGATGTTTTCTTCCAGAGAAATTGTAAAGCATCGATATCCAGCTCATACATGCATGCAGCCGATGAGACAAGGAAACGGGGACAAGGAGAGAGAAGTGGGTAATTCCAAATCCACCGTATTAGTCAGGGCTTTCTAGCTGCAAGTGACAGAAACCCAACTCAAACCAGGTTAAGCAAAAACTGGAGATTAGTGACTTACATAACTGGCAAGAACATGGGTGAACAGGCATGTCTGCACCCAGGGACTCAGATGACAGTAGCAGGTTGGCCTCTCCCTCAGGCCTTCACTGTGCTCTGTGGCTGGCCTTGGGCCCTCATAATGAGGACTGGATTCTTACGTGTCATGTGGATATTGGAGGAAGCATGGCCACAGGCATGCTTAGGTTTATATCATCCCAGCTTAGTTGTCCCAGAGGAAAAAAGAGAAACCTGAATTTCCCCAGCATTTGTCTAGAAAATCCTTAAAGAAGGACCAATTGGTTAGCTTAGGTCACATGCTTATCCTGCGCTTATTACGATGGTCAGAGAGTGTAATTTTGGTTAGCCAAACCTGGGTCGTGCATTTATATCTGTGATTAAGAAATGGGCTAGTATAATTGTAAGCCTCACTAAAACTACCTAAAGGAGGGGAAAATTTTTTATCTAAAAGAAGCAAAATGCAATTCCAAAAGATAGGCAGTAAGAGATACTGACCCAATGAAAAGCAAGAGGTCTGCGCAGTGGCATGGTGGTAAAAGTTTAACCACCACCCTCCCCTCCCACAAAAAAAGAAAAAGAAAAGGAAAAAAACAAAGGCCCTGACTTACAATATTTGCCAATTTCTTGAGCGTGAATACAAGCTACCCACGTGACATCACTGAATGGGGAGTTGGCAGGATAAAGGCAGGGGCATCCTATTTTATAGTTTTTATTCTCTGTACAGATATCATAGAAGTAAAGAACTCCAAGGACACAGATCTCAGTAAAATCCAATAAAGGAATGGGAGGTAATGAGTGTGAATATTTATTACCTTTGTTTTTAATACAATTTGTTTAATTGGAAGTTGATGTAACTTCATTTGTAGTAATTGTTGAGTTCAATGACTGGCTCACAGATTTCCTGAAAATTTAACAACTGGCCCTACAAGCTGACCCCAGTACATCACACAGAATTAAAACGAAACTACCCAAGACAGGATATAAAATGAGTCTCACACACACACCCTGAGGCAGCCACAATGGGAGGAAGGAGTTGGTGCCTCTTTGCAAAGTGAGTTCAGGGGACTACAGTCTCAGGATGCATGGCGGCTCTGGGCTCCCGCCTGGGCCCACCCTGGAAGGGTCTGGATCTGCAGCCTCACCTCTGCCCACCTGGCCTCACAGTCCAGGGAGTGTAGGAAAATATCAGTGACAGTGTAGAGGGAGCACACAGCCGGGCTGTAAGGTAAAATCTGCCTGTACTTCCTTTCCTCTAGCAAATCACAGCCAGCCCCAGATTCACTCAGTAGCGTGGCATGTTATTTAATTTCAGTTAATACACATAACAGATTCTCCACAACAAGAACACTGCAAAGTTTGCTTTTCCCTTCCTCCTCTTCTCTCTCCCCCTCTTTTCTCCCTTCTTCCTTCTAGAATTACTGATAGCCTACTATGTGTCTAGTGCTAGATCAGAGATGGAATCTAATTGTGTATAAATATAAAATCCCACCCTCACAGACTTGATGAACACATGTACATGTAGTTCTCATATAATATGTCTGCAAATGATGCTATTATTAACAATATTCTATGTCCTATAATTCCCACCATCTGTAGAATGTGTGTTTCTTATTGCACAGATGGCTTATCTCAAATTATCCATAAATTTCCTTTAAAGCAAGAAGAGCTGGTTTCCTATTTTGGGTGGTATGGCCTGATTTTTTAAATCCCTCCCCCCAGAAATCATTGCACATTGACAAAGGCATCTGGTCACTTACCTGGTAAATATAGGACTCCCCACAAAGTCCGCCCTGACGCATGCCCACATATGCCGGATTTGCCAAAATAGGTCCTGCAAAGCCACAAGACAGCAGCTGGGCTGCTCGAGTCCTCCCACTTCCCCTAGGTTCTAACTTCCTCAGTGTTTTCCTATTTATACAAAAATCACTTTCTTCTCTGGCCTCATAGCAGCCTAAATTCATGCTTGCTTACTTCATTTATTTATAAATAAACACAGTGATTTTTTTTGGCTTCTTTTACATGTTCTGAAATGCTTTTCTAACCTCAAGTTCATTCCAATTTCTATTGACAGGTTCCTGCCATGCATTCCCATTTCTGACTTCTGAGCAGACCCCTGGCAAAGCAGTGGAGTCACAGTTCTGACTGGAGCATTTGGGCATAGCATGCACCAGTAAAGATTTTAGCCTAAGAGATAATCTATTAGAAGCAAGTTTTGATTACCTGTGTGTTTCTTTTCTAAGAATCTAAAGGTAAAGCAAAGAAAGATAAAGCTATCTCAAAACTTTGCCCCCAAAGAGGACCATTTCTAGACCTACTGTGGCTAAGCCATTTGTTATCTTAAGAGCTAGTTAAGAATTCCCATTTTTCACAGGGAAAGAGGGGCAGTAAAGAAGCCTAAACCTCTCAAGACCTAGAACTTAAACTCTAAATGTCCACAGGTCTCCACTACAAGGGGGTTCTAGGGCCTGACCACTGCCCCAGGGAAAAAAGAAAATCACACCTTTTTAAGTATGCTGACCAGACAGACATACCATCTTAAATGGGACTGAAAACAATGGTACTGTCCCATTTAAAATGGTACATCTTGTCAGCCTATTTTTAAGTCAAACTGATTTTTTTGGTACACATTTTTATTTTATGCTCATCTTTACAAAAAATTAGAAGTAGAGAAAAAACAGTTTGGGTAAAGCCAAAAGGCACATTAGTTATCAAGAAATAATGGATATCAAACTGAACCTCCAAGGTCCATCACACAATCAGTGTATCTGTACTTCTTCCTTTCACAGTTTCAGTTTATAGAAACAATAAATACATTGGTGCATGAAATTTACTGTCATATAATGGCCAGCTGGCATTTCTGACCAGAAGCTGAACCGTGCAACCTCATCCCTTCCCCACTCTCATCAACTCAGATAATGTTGCAAGCTTCGGTTATTAGTCCCGAAATGCCATTTAATTATAGTTCTAATTGGAGGTCTCATGGCTATTCTTCTAAATGGAGGTATGCTCACGCGAAGACTTTACACATGATTCAAAATTCGTCACACCATGAAAGTGTCGTGTGCATGCTTCTGGTCTATCTCTGTGAGTAACAGAAACTGCTTATATTTCTTTTTCCTAACCCATCCCTTCAAAATTAGGAAAGAACGACGTTCTTCATTGCAGAACACAAATCAGGAAAACATCATCTGCTCAACGACATTTTCTACAGAGGTAGTCAAGTGCACACCCAGCATATGCCCCACGGAGTGTTGGTTCGGCGTTCTGTTTTAGAGCCTCACAAGGAGCAAGAGTGAATAGTCTGACATATGGCTCCCAAGCACATCAAAAGAATTGTTGGAAATTATGTATTTACTCATCACGTTATAGCTTCCTTTTCTTTCTTTGTTCATTAATTCTTTTTAATAACTACTTCTTAGGGTCATGGGGACGATTCATTTTTTTTCCTCTTTCGTAAAATTGTGCTCATGTCATTCTTTGGTGTAATTTGCATTTTGTGCTCTTTTAAATGGAAATGTATGACACAAATGTGGACCAGCAGGGTCTTGCTTTTCATTTCACATTTCTGCTTTAGAAACACCAAATTATTTATATATAATGATACACTTCTAATGTAGTGTTTTTTTCCCATGAGCTCCATTGAAAAAGTGAACATTAACACTCCATAGCCACTCAAACACATGCTGAATGATATACAACGCATATGGATTTGACATTTTATAACTATTTTGTCCTGTGATGTATTTTGCTTGTGGTGTCATACCAGTACGATAACCAGTGCCAGTTTCTAAAGCATTTCTTATTTATCCATTATAATTGTTCTATTGAATATGGCTTTTATGATAAATGAAGGCTAATGTAGGAAATAAAATGACTTTACCTAAAAATATTGTGATATTAAAAGAATGGGCTCTTTTTTTTTGGTGGGGAATTTACTTTTCAAAGAATGAGTCTTCACCTTAAATAAGAAAATGTGCACCTGCTGGCTACCTTCTACATGACTCGTAATTTACTCTTTATAAAACATTCAAAGATTTTCGGACCACTTCCTTTGATAATGGGCAAACCTCAGTTTCCTCAGTCTGTGAAATGGGTTTAATAGTCTGACCTCTTCCACAGGGCTGTTGGAAAGATAAGGTAAAATCGGGCATCTGGTTCTTCCTGCGTGGGCTAGGCTCATCGTGAGAACTCACCTCAAAGCAGCCTTTGTGGTGCTTGCCCCCTTCCTAACCCTGCTGGGCACTCACTCCCTTTGCTGATATGGAGCCAACAGCAACCAGGATAGACAGTGCTTCCTTTGCATCTCTGGTTAAAGGTAAGTACAGCAGATGATCCACTGTGAAACAGATCATCCCAAATCAAGAGAGGGAGGTTCCATCTCACCCACAGCAATGCCTGGGCAATTCCCTGTGCCTTGAAAGTGTGCAGATTCTAACAGCATCTCCAAGTAGCTGCTTGGTTTGGGGCTGTTAAAAAAGAATGAGAAGGCCTAATTAGCCTGGGGGGTGCGGGAACATTGCACCAGCATGATGAGTTCTTGGGCATGCTGTCCCCTGGTTGTGCCATTGCACAGGCGTGACCAGGGAAGCATCCTTCCACAGAGATGGCAAATCCAGCTTCCCATTTTGATGGCTTCTCTGAGTGTTTACAAAGCGAGGCAGCCCAGAGGAGCAGAAGGAAAGATTGTTTGAAGTCTGCTCCTATGATCAATAGAGGCTTCACAAGAGGAAGGGCATCTTGTCCTCTCCCCATTCCAAAGACACTGGGGCAAGTACACAGAAGAGAGATGTGTCATTGCCCCATGGCCTTGTCAGGTCCCTGTTGTCCCTGCTTCTGATCACTTTGGTCTTTTAGTTTGATCAAAATGAGGCTTAACACTCTCTCTGTAAATCAGGAAGGAGACCCAGTATCCTTGAGTGGCCAAGCAAAGGTGGGATTAAATTGTAACCCAGAGGTTTTGTGAAATAAACCAAAAGGGTAATTTGCAACAGCAATGGTGTGTGACTCTAGGAGGGTTAGGCTTACATGTCCTGCAGGAATATTCATCGTGCTGCCCAGATCATAATCTACTTCTTATTAAGTCAACAATTAATGACCAAATGATTAATCTCCTCTTATTAATTTGAATTATGTAATCAACCATATGCCACGTAGTTATTTTTCTTCTCTAAATATACACAGTCTTGGAGACCTGGCCCTAGTTAGATGACGTCAGAGGGTAGACTTTGGCTCTCTCTTCTGTTTCATTTCTCTCGGATCAAGGGGCCGGCAGAAGGTAATACAAAGCTTGGGATTTGAAATCACTCATCTGGGTTTGAGATTCATGTTTGCTTATAAATGTGTGACTGTGGCTATGTGACTGACACTTACTGGGTCTCTGACTCTTTTTATAAAATGAGAATGATGACTGTCCAACATTTAAGACTATTATGAAGGTAAAAGCAGTGTAGAAAAACTGGATTTGAAAGGAGACAGCCATTGGTCATTCTTATTATTAGAAGTAAAAATTGGATGATTTAAGTAAATGGTACTCATTCAAATAAGTATTGGTTGATTTTAATAATAGTCTATGAACTCAGAAAAATAAGGGTATGAATCGTGACCCCATGTGCTATGGGGGGTCAGGGGCAGTACAAGTATCAAGCATCTGGCCTAAATGCACTTCCCTTTGCCTGGTACCTAGTGCCCCTGGTGGGGACACGTAGGACAATGACAGCAATGCAAAGCGCAGTTACCCTGTACACGTGGCAGTAACATCAGCTGTTGCCATGCGGCCTCTGAGACGCTGTCTGCCACCTTCCGTTTGTGCCAAACTAAAGCTAAACGCTAACTTCTTATCCTGAACTAAAATCTAAACGACAAGGGTGAACCCGCGGAGGGAAGTGAGGGATTAACATAAAAGTTCAATCTGCTTCCTAAGTACCAGTGCGATCCACTGACTGAGCTGAGGTGCCCAACTCCGCCGTAGGGGCAGGACGTAGGCAGACACTTAAGCACTATAAAATGGGTTTGTTGATCACAGTCAATACTATTGACTCTTCATGGTAAGGTGCAGTGACGCAAACTCGAGTCTCTTTTAGTGGGACACCAAGTTCTGTGTCGTTGCATGTATTTTCAGCCTTTGGAAAGAAAAAATATCTTTCTCTAATGTGCTCTCTGACATGCTGATTCAGAGAATGCACCATGCTCGTCCTCAGATTCAATGTCTGGGTTCATTCCCAATTGCTCCCAGTATATTTAGCTAATTAGATTACTTGTGCTGTTTTTTGTTTGTTTGTTGTTTGTTTTTTAATGGCAGGCTGAAGCAGTCTGCTTCATTCTAAATCTGATTATTCTTATTTTTATTTAGAAGCAAATATGTGAAAAATTTATCACATTTAGTGCTTTGGGAGTTAATTATTAATGAGATTAAACCAATAGACATTTTGGATGCTTTTCTTGTTGGTGTGCCACAAATTAGGCCTTTTGGGCACAGGGAAGTTTGGCCTTGCCTACGTGACTGTTTGTGACCATGTCCCTGAAATTTTCTAATCTTGAATGTTCTCAATACATCTTGTTAGTATTTCTGAAGCATTTTGAATCATCTCTCTCTTTCTCTTTTTCTTTTTTTAATCCCCTAACTATTCTCTGCTGGTCCACTTCACACTTTCCAAGTTTAGATGTTGGTTCATTTGTAATTGCCAAAGAAGAGAAGTTAGCAATGCGTTCTGGGGGATGGGACAGGTAGAAATGTGAAATTTCTATCAGAGTTCCAACAGTGTGAAATGGTTGAAAGGGCAGCACATAGGAGCCCCCAGCTTTCTAGGTAATCTCAAGGGAGATGGGAAGACCAGCTGTGCAGGCCTCAATGCTGACAGCACTTTTCCCCTCCTTTGGACACCACAGGAGGTTCTGGGACCTTTTAATGCCACATTTTCCAATGTATAAGAAACTACTAGAGTAAGAAGGGAGAGCCCCTCACTGCAAGATTTCTGGTTGTTCTTTAGTCTTAAAATGTCTTAAGAGCAATGCAGACAGGTTAAAAATGCTCAGAGAGCTCTTTCAAGGGTCTGCATATGTGTCGTTCAAAGACTGTGACCCAAATGGCCAATTTTCAGGGCTCTTTTTGGAGTTCATTAGAACTCATTGGCGTGATGACAGCCAAGATAAGGATGAACATCAATGCAGACTTGGATATATGCTTCCTTTTACCTGTACTTTCACTTATAAAAGAAGCTATTTGTGTACCACTCCCAGATCTTTTGTTTTTCTGTGCTTTGGTGTTGACAGTGAAATGTCACTTAAAATGTAAATTCTCCTTGAAAAAAGAACCATGGTTAGGCATTGGCATCTGGGCTAGAAAAATAATAATGATACCACCACTAGTCATGGAAATAGTTGTGATGGTGGTCAGCAAGGAGCACTGGCTATGAGCCAAGCACCCTTCTGAACAAGAGGTTCAGCTGGTTATGCCACTGCCTTTGACACACAGTCAGTGTGGGCTGGGCTGGGCTGGGCTGGAGCTGTCACTAGAGTTTGGGAGAGAAGAGGAGACAGAAGAAAATCACCAGGACCAAATGGTGGCAACTGATGTGCAGGCCAGGTCCTGGGGTCACGGCTGAATGTACATCCAAGGCAGGAGTGAGAACACAGATACCAAGAGCCTGTTCCCACTGCTTTACAGACTTGGTCACATTCCATCCCTGTAACACTGCTAAGAGGCAGGTGACAAGCCCCATCCAGAATCCTAAGATCCAAAATGTTCTGAAACACAAGTTTTATTGGGTCTATGGCAAACCCCTTGATAGCAAAATCTGACCTAAACTGACCTGATATCTACTTATGGTCTGTATCCCAGTTGGCGTGAATATCCAAATGTTTCACTGCAAACATGGCATAATTACAGGGTGTTTGTATAAACTTCAGTGATGCATCTACACAAACTACTGTATATTAATCACCTGAACTACCTAATGTCTTCAGATTCTGAACTCTGAAATACTCTGGTTCAAAGATTTCCAAGAAGGGTGTGTGGATCCAATCCATAGATGAGAAAATTGAGGCTCTGTGAGATTTATAAAACTTCTCCAACATACTTTATATAAACCGAATGATTGTTGGTGGGGTTTGGGGTCGATGGGTGAGGGCTACAGTCATGTGCAAATAAAGTTGGGGTTTGCTTTTGTTTCCCAAACCTTAACCACTGCTCTGACTATAACCAAAGATTATAAATGGAAGAAAACAAACATAAGCAACTCTGACTGCATAATTTGGCATAGCAAGTGCAAGGGGCATTGTAGAGCCCACTTGAACACTTCAGGGGCACTACATTCTGGGTGTGGACAGTTTCAATCATTAAATGATCTACTTCCCAGTAATTTATACCATTTGTCCTGGTTTTAGCAACTGGAGAAGAAGGAAAGAGTAGACACTGACTTAGAGTTTCTTTACAAATTTTTTATTACAAGCAATAGAGAGAACCTACTCAAAACAACTTCCCAAAAGAGCGGGGGTGAGAGCTAATAAAGGGATGCAGGGTCATGTTGACCAATCGAATGTTGGACTTCAAGAATCTGGAATGTCATCAGTTACTCTTTTTCTGCAGGCTTTTGAAGTCTCTCATCTTTGCTTCTCCCTGAGCATCTTGCTTCCTTCTAATTTTTATAGACTGATTCATCTGGCAGGCTCCAGTCACACTGACTTGCCACTGAGCCAAGTCTGATGCCGTAGCCATTTCCACTGTCCCCAGCCATCTGACTAGTTTCTCTCCTTGCATTTTTCAGAAAGGGGATCTGACATACGTGGCCCCTGCCAAGAGAGCAGGGTCATCTTGTAAAAAACACGGACTCTAAGTTAGCATCATTCAACAGGTGTGTGTCTGTGGTCTCTGCACTTACGAGAGGAGGAGCACTTACAGAAGTCAGAGCTGGGCAGTGCCCTAAAAGTTCACCTTTGGCATTTGTGCCAGGAATTCTTCCGGGGGCTGACCTCTTTTAACTCTTTTCTTTATCCTATTCCCAGAACAACACAAAATACATTCACTTCTTCTTTCGCCTAACACATCTTCAGCCATCATAGGGGTTTTTAGATCTAGGAACATCATATAACTTTCATATAACATGCTCTACTAGTTAACTCTCCAATTTGCCAGGGCTGTAGAAAAATACAATAAAAACTTTAAAAATCTAGTTTTAACCCTAAATGAAGCATCTGTGGCTGTGACAAAAATATATCTGACTACGTCTTCTAATTATGAAAAGCTTCAGTCTGCAAATGGCTTCTGGATAGATATTGACTCCATGTGTAGACACCTACAGATAATCTTTACAGAATTTTGCATCTATCTTTTTTTAAAAACAATAAGTGTTTCTGATTCATTATGACAAAAATATAAATGAACCCTTTTATGATAAGAAAAAAAGGCTTCAAATTCTATCTTAGTCTCTCTTGCTTAGACCCCATTTGTATTAGCACATAAAGATCACAAGAGAAAGATTCAGGATGTGCAGTTTGCTTTAACTTGTACAGATGGGCCACAGGTAGGTGGCTGTTTCTAAGGCTTTGCTTACTTCTCTGCCACATAGAGAAGCTTATGTGAAATAGAAAAGAAAAGTCAATTATTTTGACGTTATCTTACTCTGACTCAGTCTAGAGGTAAATAAAGTCTTCAGAACAGAAAAAAACAAAACAAAACACTGACATGGCCTTGAAAACCTAATCCAAAGAGCTTGCAATTTGTTACCAGGCATTCTCTTGGCCCTGTGGTAAAAGCTTTTCTCTCATTCACCCATTCAGTCCCCCAAAGCTTAGTTTGTCATTTAAATCAAAATGATTTCCATGAAAAATTTCATCACTGAGACTAAATTTACAGGTTTTCTCCGGCATAGAATCTTCTTTTTTCAGGTGATAAACTTAAAAATGTGTTCGGTTCAATACTTGTGTTTCTCATTTCTCTTTTTAAATGATGGTGCAATGTTATGTTATCTGCCGGTAAATCACTACAGCATTTCATTCCAGAGGTGACAGGGCTTCTAATGCTCCGGAAAAGGACACCACATATATCAATCTAAACATATCTCACCTGCTCTCAGGTAGAAGGCAGTGTGGACTCTTAGTGACTTCTCTCTCTTTTTTCCTCGAATAAATTGGAGAAAACAATAGGATGGAACCCTTTTGTTTCGGGTTCCTTTGGTTGACACTCCTGCTGGCTTGCCTCAAGGAGCAAAGGCAGATGCAAGGTCACAATTATCATAAGTACATTTACCGAAGCGTGTGTGAGGCTATGGGTTGGCAGTGATCACCTGGTAATAATAGCTGTAGTATTGAACTACTGTTGACTGAAGTAAACCTGTTGCATGTAAGACCAGAACAAAGGAGTTCTCGTAAATTTAGAGTTAACATGAGTCCATGTCAGAGCACCGACGATGAGGGAAGTGGTGATGTCTGAGTCAGCAAGACGGCTCTCGTATGCTCAATCGCCGAAGCATGCATCAAATTGAAAGTACGTTTACTGTGATGTTATGTTTGCCAGGTAAATACCAGGAGCTGATCAAGGGTAAGTGCCCCGTATGTGGTGAATATTCTATCATTAAAAAGATTCAATAGGAGTTCATGTTCCATGTGGGACATGATCAAGAAGATATTATTAAAAAGGTAAAGAGAAATCCATAGATGATTCTACTCTGAATCAAACATCAGTAATGTTGATGTCTCTTGCCATAGCAATTCCACATCCACAAATTTCATGAAAGTGGGGATGAAAAAAATTTTGGTATATCCATATGTAGTCACAAATATCATGATGATGGTGTAAAAATATTTAATGATATGACTTATTAAATGATGGAAATAATTTTTAGAGTAGATACATCATATTTTAGCACTTTTGTAGAAGCATAGTATGGACTCTACAATATTCACACCTGAGTATACACATAAGTATAATTGTGAAGTGGTATTTGCTAAAATCCCAGGGCTGCCAAAAAAAAGTATACACATTTTAAGCAATGTTATCTATGTATTACATAAATACTGGTGGTCACCACTTTGAGCACCTCTTGCAATTGCAAGAGTCAACCATGACTTTACTCATCTTTTATTATTGGTATATACTGAGTATTGAAATTGTCATACAGCTTTTTTTCTTTCTTAAATTGTGTGTACATTTTTTGGCACATTCTATACTAGCAGTGGGAATCTCTGGATGGTGAGATTATAAATAATTTAACATCCCCCTCTTGTTTTGATTCTATGCATTTAAATTTATAAAATAAGGATAACTTATTACTTGTATAAAACTTAAAATTTTTAAATCAGTAGCAAAGCAATAACTACATTATGCCAAAAGTATAAAGACATGAACTAACATGCCGATAATGGCCATCCTGAGGGAATGAACCATGAATGCCACTATCTTCTCCTTTCACTTATTTATGTTGTCAAGGTTTTCCATAATAAATATATACCAGTTTAGGGGGGAAAAATGAAGTTGTGGATATTCCACATACATGTCTCTGCTGTCAGTGATTTAAGTTTAGCAACCTGTGATAATTATAAAAATAATAAGTAGGATTAATTGTAAGATCTTAGAAGGACAGAACTTATAAGTTATCAGAGACCATATGAAGAAATCTTTGATAACTTGCATTACAGCTAAGCCTTCTCTGAAGTCTCAAATTATAAAGAACATTTTCTTTTTTATGTGACTTTACCTGCTTGAGCAATGGGCTCACACATCCATAACTCATTTGCTGTTATGTTGGGAGAAGGACAGATATGAAGTGTGTAAGGTGAGAGGAAAAAAGACTACAAGAAAAAGCTCATGGCCTTGAGGAGGTTACAATATGCTGATGTAAGCTTTCACTACAATAATGATTAGGGTTTTATGTATGGTTTATGAAAACTGGTTATCTTTGAAGAGCATCATTAGACAGCATTTCAAAGTAAAAACTAAGCAAGTGAGTGTAAATACAGCACAGACAAGAGTTGGGAAGAGAGGGGGGTCATAAAACTCATATGTTACCCACTGAAGAAGTTCACTGTATTAGTCCATCTGTCATACGAGGGTCAATCGACTTTAACTGACTTAACACATCACCCAGGAGAATAGGACATGGAACAGGGTTGGGTTCAGCATCACAGACAATATGCTCAGATCCACTAATGTAAACACAATGCTTTCCTCTACTACAAAGCCAAAATTTACCAAGCACCGGCTTCCACGTTTTCAGTGTGGAGAGGTGAGGCAATATGCCAGCCAGTACCAAGCATCACAGACTCATTTTCTCAACACTTTTGTGTTAATTTAAGGAACTTAAAAAAATAAAACTAACACTAAAACAATAATGGATAAATTTCAGAACCAAATTCTGAAATGCATTCATTCATACAATACTATTTTATTGAGTGACTACTATGAACTCACATAATTGTGAAATGATAGGTTGCAGTGGAACACAGTGCCTACCCTCATGGAGCTTACATTCTGGTATGCGTCTGTGGTGAGAGTATATATAAATGTTTATTTAATATGCTTATTTTGGTAAATGCAAGGAAAGAAATGAAGTAGAATGGGGGGAATGTGATCATGATGGAAGTCAGGTATATGATCGTCTGGAAAAGTAATTTTGAGTAAAGACCTGGTGGCAACGAAGGAGAAGGTCATCAGCTCCCTAGGGAAGAGTATTCTAAGCAGGGGAAATAGCAAGAAAGGGGTCCTTGAGATGAGGGTGTGCTTCATGATTTCCAGAATCAATAAGCAGGCCAACATGGCAGAAGGCGGGTGTTCGAGGGGAAAATCAGTAGGGGGTGATGGGGGAGGTGAGGAGTCCAGAATTGCACTTTCACGCTGAATGGGTTGGGAAGTCACTGGAAGATACTGAGTGGAAGGTTGATGTGATTGGACTTGGATTTTAAGAGGCTCCCTCTGGCTCTTATGCTATGGGTAGACAATTAGGGGGTACAAGCATGGAGACAAGGGTCAGGCCAGGGAAACCAGTGAGGAGGCTCTTGTAAAATTCTGGACAAGACAAGATGGTAACTCAGATGACAGCAGTAGCAGTGAGAGGGGTGAGAAGAGGTTGGTGTCTGGATATACTTGTCAGGATCTGGCAACGAAAGTGGACATTAGAGAAAGAGCCAAGGATGACTGTAGGGGCCTTGGCCTAAGCAACTGAAAAATTGGATCTGTTTTGGGGAACACAAATTTTGTGTGACTTCTTAAAATGTAGCTGAAGACTTCAAAGGCACTGCTGGGCCGTGGTGAGAAAGATGGATTGGCCTCTGAAACGCACATTCAACAGTATTGTTCTTAGACTCTCCCCAAGGCTCTGGTCCTTCAGCTATCTACCCCTTACCATGGGTGGAGTTCATGAGACCAAGTGGATGTGTCCATTGAGAGCCCATTCTTCTTCTAGAACATACCCAGGTAACCAGAACTCCAGGGCTTTCTACACAATATCCCTAAACCCATTTTCAGGGCTGGTGAGAGGCATTCCCAGGGCCCACCCTCCTGAGACAGACCACATCCCAGTATGTACCCCTCTGCACCCATGGTTGATGTCTGCAAGGTATTTGGATGGAGCTTGTACGTGTGTGCTGGGGTATCCACACAAGTAGCCACAGGCCCCTCAAGGTGCAGCCAGAGCCTGGGATGAGAAGAAAAGGGAAGGAATGCAAGCTAAGTGCCACAGGCTGGGGCAGGGATCCCTCCCCCAACCCACCCACCCACCCACCGCCACACACATGGCCAGCTTAGGACTCTGAGAAGTCAGCCTTTCAGGTCATCAGAAAAGTACATCTGTCAAGGTAGGAGACAGGACTCATCTTAAGAGTTCATGAGCTTGATTTAGAATATAAATTTTGATATTTTATTGCATATGCATGTCTCTAGGTAGGTGTAGGAAACCTCAAGTGGGATTAACATAGGATCCTTGTCTTTCAAAGTGCCCCCATCAGTCTTTTGTCCCATCAGACAGTGTTAAGCCTCCTGCCTTGGGATACACCCTGAACACACTACTCCCATCCTGTGCTAATTGCCTGCTTTATTCTCTGGCTCTCTCACCAGCCTGTGAGTTTCCGGAGCACAGGAGAATGATTTAGCTCTCCTTAACTCTGTGGAATCTAACAGAATGTCAAGATAGTGGGGAATGTTTATTGGGGTGGGGGGGAGGGAAGGTAGAGTAGGGGGAGATAATTTGATCATCAAAGACCTAATTGAAGAGATTAACCATCACAGTGTATCCACAATGGAAGGGACAAAGTGGTTGGGGCTGTGGGTGAAGTATGTTAAGTTCTAAGGCAGTTCAGCGGTGAAGATGGGTCTGTTGGATCATTCATTGGCCAGAGCATATGGCTGACCTTGGATGTCAGGTAACCGGCTTGCTTCTGATCCTCTATAAAATGGGGCTGATAAAACCTCACAGGGGTGTCGAGAGGATCCATGAGATAATATATGCAAAAGCTCTGTTACTTTTTCAGAAGAAAGACACTATATAAACCTAAGGTATTATTATCATTCATTTTAACTTTGGAATAGCATCATCCTGTCATCTTTGATCCCATAATTACAATACATCAGGTAAGCACAGATTTTAAAATCAAGGGAGCGCTGTACAATGAGCGGAGACATGAAAACTTTGTCACATGAGAACAGCCCTGACAACTTCAAAAGTGCCTTAGGGCTGCATCTATTTCCATATTAATGCAAGCCACAGACATCATTAAAGAGACATGCAAACATGTAGTATTTGCTAGACTGTGCTTCTTATTTGACAGATACACAAAAATCACCTGTTTGGGCTTTGTGGAAAGGAGTAACCACTGGCAACAAGCACTCCTTATGGAGGAAAGGGAGTGGAAGTGCTTTTTGTTTGAAGCCCTGGGCCATCGCTGCCTACCTGGGACAATCAGAGGTCCCTGTTTCCAAAGCAAAATTTGGAATCTAGCAATATTCCATCTGTACTCCCCTTTTAAATTAGACATCCATGCAGCCCGGCCTCAGGCGTTGTGAATGTAGCAATTCTGAGAAAGCAATGAGAGCTAAAGATCGTGATTTCAATACTTCTTGCTAAAGGAAATGCTTTAGAAAGTTTGAGTCAAAAATGTGTTCTTTCTTGGTTTTCCTCTGTGCCTACAATGGCCCACACATTCTCTTTAGAGGGGGAAAAGACAGAGCATAAGGTAGTAAAAGGAGACCGCAGTTTCACTTGGATCCGAGGTGGTCTCAGTTTCCTGACGCAAAAGTAGAACCAAGGTCCTCTGGTCCTCTGGCACAATTGACAAAGAAAGACAAGGCCCTGTCTAGATCTCTGGGCTGACAGAGTGGAGATAAGAAGGAAAATGTTCTTCTCTGTTACCGTTCGATCCTTCTATGCACCATTCTTACCTAACAGTGTTTTTTTAAGTGTCCAAGGGTTATTTCTGGAATCACCACCAATTTCAGAAATGACGCCAGAGAAGACTTCTGTTGCTTCTCTCCCTAGCGGAAACTCTGTAGTGTCACACAGCTTTAATTAACAGTGAGATGTCACTGTCTTGGATGGAGACCAAAATACAGCCCTTGGGGCATGGCGATGCCATCCCTGACACTCCTTAGGCAAGATCACGATGCTGAACTGGGGTGCGTGCAGACAGTGAGGTGAGGGCTCTCCTCCTAAATCAGGGTTTTCACAAGGACTCTTATCTGTGAGAGCCTGGATACCTGCCCTGCTCTGCGGATGAAGCCCTCAATGCTGCAACAGGCTCCTTTCATGTCTTTCTGTCTGTCTCTCTCTGTCTCTCTCTGTCTCTCTCTCTCTCCCTCTCACTTATAGGTAAGGAAACTCAGGTGAGAACTTAGTAAATGGCACAGCTGGGATTGAAAACTAGAGCTTCTGACTCCAAGTTCGAGGTTCCCTTTCCACTCTACACACTGTCTTGAACAAATCCCAATTTATTTGGGGGGAGGGGTGCCCCACTTTAAGGAAATCATTTTCCCCAGCAACTGGAGAACAGACAGGAAGAGGTGTGGTCATGGGGGAAAGCGGCCTAAACCATAGGTGAATCCCAACTACGTCTAGAGGCCCATTGGGGAGTAGGGGTGGGGGTGGGGAGGAAGGGAAGGTAGGGGAGGTGCATCACCCGGAACAACCCACATCTGATGTCGGAAGTCTTGACAAATAATCTAAATCTTTACATTTGCTTTTCTTGGTCCCTGCAAGAGACAAAATCCCTACAAGGAATTTTGAGAAACATCCCCAAACTCCTAAGGGCACATACTCCTGCCAACAGACTCCGTCCTAGCTACTCTCCTCGTGCATTCTCTCTTTGGGTGTGCTCGTCTGTTTCCCCGTGCATAGTTCTGTGTGCCTCTCTGTGTGTCTGACTTTCTCTGTGTCCCCTGATGCAGCTGTGCCAATTGGCCCTCCCTCACTCCCACCCAGTTGTTCTTCTCACGCACTTGATACCCAACTCGTGACCCACTGCTTTGCCAAGAGCCCCCAGGGAGGTCTTGTGACTGCTCTTCATCTCACAGCGAACCGGTCCCAGAATTTTAGTGAATAAAACTCCCCATCGCATTATATAGGTTAATAAGCAACTCGAGCATGTTCAGATCCTATGAAATATTAACGACCTGCCACAGAGGTTGTAGGCTGAGGACATCTTATGCTTGCAGCATTAGAGCCTTTGCCAATTGAACATCAATCAGAAATTAAAACAAAGCACTTCTAAATGTGTAATAAAAAATCAATGGGACAATATTTGACTTCTAAATGGCTGGTACAGGATGCAAATTTGGGAGAGAACATGCATCGCCACTTAAAGGAAGATAGATTTAAAACTGAATAAATGTATAAGCTTTCTACTAGGAAATACATGGCATGTGCTGGATCTGCGGGACAAAACAAAATTGAATTGGAAGTCAGGAAATGAGTTGTCAAGTTAGCATTTAGGGATGGCAGCTCTTCACAGTATCTGATAGGCAGTAGGTAATACAAACGGCACTCGCCTGGCAGTACAAAACTTGGTGGAATCGGGGATCTTTTTACGAGCACACCTCTAATGTAAGGCCCCCCAAAGCTTTGAAACTGATACAGAAGTTTGAACACAAAACCAGTGCTCCCTGACAGAGGTTCTGATTTTGCATGGTCCTCACAGAAACACGTAGATTTAACTTGGACGCCCCGGTGTCCTGCCCTGACCCGTCCTGTTAGAGATAGCCACTCTGAGCACTGAAGAAAACACGTAAGAGTTTCTTTCTTTCCTTGTGGGCCTTTTCTCTAATTCCTTTTGACTGCGCTGAGACACTTACTTGCTGCAATACGGCCCTTTCAGGAGGAATATCTCGGATGTGCAAGTAGCACGAGCCAGAGTCAGAGACTATCTGGCAAATTCAAAATTTTGCAGCCAGCATTCCAGCCTCCAGCACCCCCTTTTCCAGACGAGCCTCTCACACCCGGCTGTGTGGCCTGCTTACACATTTCTTGCAATAATCCTCCCCACAACTCTCACGGCCAAGATTTGTCAGGGTCCTAGTCAAAAGCCACGACTTCTCTGCCATTTACATAGGTTCTCTGTCAGGTCAAAGTTCTCCCCACTTTTACATTTTGGGGGGACAGTTTGGAAACTTCTGTGACCATCCAGACTCCTCGTACGTTTGGGAAGATTCAACGTGGTCAGACAGTAACTATCGCATTTTCCTTCAGACTTTAGAAAATGACTGATCGATTTCCAGAATATAGAGGAAGTTTCAAGAGAAGAAGAGAATAAATCACAGGAGGTCAAGTTGATGGCTAAGCCACCTGCCTGACCAAGGCACCCCCCATGCACCAGGCCTGGGCTCTGGATTCCTAGGTCAGGGAAGGACAGTCACGACACTGTGACTTCCCAACGGTGGAACTGTAACCACAGGCTGACTCCACAATACTCCTTTCCCTTTCCATTTTCTACCTTTCCCAAGCTTTCCTTGTAGGGGGTGGGGGCAGGCATGTGACACAGTGCTAGGCACTGAAACACAAGCAGAAGCCTCAAAGGCACAGCAAGAAGACGGGGAAGGTTGTCCCTTCTTAATGGAAGGAACCAACGTAACTAGAATCTGCCTTCTGTCCCCACCTGGAATGTCGATCCTGTGCCTGGAGATGCTGTGACCACCTAGAGACCATGAGGGAAATGAGGAGACCAGGGCCGACACCAGCTCTGGCACCAGATCCAGTGTCATCGGGTCATGAAAGCAGCACAGCAGCTGCTTCCTTTCAGGTCAGGAATAATAAAAAGACTGCCTTTCATTACAAGGGGAAAAAATATTTGTAACTATGTGGAGTGACAGCTATTAACCACATCGGCAGCAATTGTTTGGTTTTCAATATATACATACATACAACAAAGCAT
This sequence comes from Lyroderma lyra, assembly GCA_004026885.1. Lineage (NCBI taxonomy): Eukaryota > Metazoa > Chordata > Mammalia > Chiroptera > Megadermatidae > Lyroderma > Lyroderma lyra. The sequence continues at coordinate 45,696 of PVJL010007495.1, read as the reverse complement.
TATGATGTCTACCTAAGCTAATACCACCTTCCATTTCAATTATATCTCAACAACAACTGTGTGTGTGTGTGTGTGTGTGTGTGTGTGTGTAAAGTTACAAAAAGAAAGCAACGTTCTCCATTTGAACCACTCTCTGATGGGTCTTCTGTTAAGCGAGCCCAATACATTCCTAGACCAGACACGGTGCCCTGCCTGGTGCCCTAGCAAAATGCCTATCCACCCGTGATGGGGGGTCAGAAGGTAGGAAATCAGGCCTCAGTCACACCTCATTAGCTATCACTCTAAGACAGTGGTGCCCAAGCTTTTGGCTTCCCTGGGCCACATTGGAAGAAGAATTATCTTGGGCCACACATACAATACACTAACAATAACAATAGCCGATTAGCTGGGGGAAAAAAAGGTCCTTGTATCATTTTCATAATGTTTTAAGAAAGTTTATGAATTTGTGTTGGGCCACATTCAAAGCCGTGCTGGGCTGCAGGTTGGACACGCCCGCTCGACAACCTGCCACACCAGTCCCAGTCTGCTTCCGGGTTTTAGAATCACACGCACGCCATCACGTAAAGCTCACTCCCAACAAGATGCTGCACAGCGTCTTAAACTCTTCTGGCAGCGCCCCTCTTTTAATCCCTAAATCTGACCCTCTGCATGCCCAATTTCAGCCAATGGCAACCTCATCCCCAAAATGTGGAAGTCAGGAGGCAGGCCCCATCCTTAAAGGTACTCTGTTGGGCTTGAACAGAGTGTCCGAGTCTTCAGCAGAGATCCGAAACTGATTCCAGAGTATCATCTGCTTTGAATCTGGAGACTGGCCACATAATGGACTGAGAAAAAATACACAGTGACATATGGTTCCCCCACACTACTGCTCTTTCTCCTGCTCCCATTTCTCTAGACCCAAGAACAACACAGAAGGGGACAGAGAAGGGTCCACACCTGCCATCTGGCTCATCCTGGTGTCACCTTCCCTCCCTGGCTCTAGAGAGGTGAGGGCAGAGTCAAGCATCCACACTCATCAGAAGGCAGAAGATGGTAGGAAAGCTTTCGGAAAGGAGTTACACGAGGACCAAGATAGTACATAGACGTTGCTCTAGGTTTTTGTTTGTTTTTAAGTTATACAGCTTAATTCCACTCATAAGGGGCATTAGTATAGGTCTCTCCCTTCATGTCCTCAGCAATAAGTTAGGACTTTTCCATTAAAAGTGGTTGAGACCCAACTCCAACCAGCTAAAGCAAATAAGCGCAATGCTCTGGTTGCCCCGAACGGCCCAGGGTAACAGTGAACACAGAGCCGGCCCACGGGCTCCCTGGAACCTGGGATCAAATATGTTCACAACACATCGTCAGCTTTGTGCTCCTCAGGGTGCTGCTCCACACTGTGGCCACCAGCCCAGACCAGGAGAGGAAAAGGCTCCGGTCTCAGGTCAAACAAATCCCAGGAGGGAGCCAGGCGTTTTCTGGGGTCCTGGAGGCCAGCATCGGTGCCCATAAAAGACTGTTTGCAGCTACTTGGTTTCTAAGATAAATATTCAGTATACTAAAGTAATGAAGTTTTTTTTCTCCTTTAAGCTTTTAAGTTCAAACTACAAATCTTATTTTTCTATCTATAAATCTAATAAAATTTTAAGGGGTACTTTACAATTTTGGCAATTAAGTTCCCTTAAACAGTCTAAACCGCATTTATAAATGTAATGTATACTCTTTATATAATGTATTTTCTTTTTAAGTCCTTCAAATGCTTGACTAACAAGCAAAGCTTTTCCAAGTACCTAAGCAGTTCTTATAAATCTAATAAATTAAACTTTTAAATACCATGACCCTACAGTTCTCTTAAATCTTTCAGTGCTGTTTACAAACTTAGCCAACCTCTCTTGGAACTTTCAACTTTAAAGCTTTAGTCTGAAGTCAACCACTTAATTAGTTGTTTAAACTAGAATCACATGGCTAATTATAAGGTCAACTATGCCAGAATCTCTTAAACATTAAAAATACATTACAAACGTTACAAACAATTTCATTTAGCAGACATATAGGGATTGCCTTAACGTCAACACAAAAATGTTAGAAGTGTGGGTTGGATTACTTCATCCTCTACAGTTAATTTGAAAAACTTCCAAGGCTGGAAAACACTTACCTTCGAAGAAGACAGTTTGGTAATCTGCAGCAAATGGGAACTACCTTCTGCCTGGATGGCTTTTTTCATTTATCAGAGATTTGGGGCCCCCAGACATGAGCTCAGGAGCAAGAGAGCTTGGACGTGGTCAGCTCTTTCTAAAGCAGTCATCAGTCAGGGGTCTCTGAGCCTGTGTCCCACCGAGGAAGCCCATTCCGCTAAACTGAGTCTCCAGAGAAGAGCTAAATGTTCACCTCATCCGGTGGTCACTTCCTTCACCAGTTTTCACCAGATTTGCATCCAGAAACCCAGTAATCTCCATCCAGATTGCTTCATTTGACTGGATTCAGCTAATTCATTCAGGGTTTAATTCTTAGCCTGCCTGCCTATGGGTTATAGCTTTGAAGGCCATTAAACAAGAGGAAGGAGGAGAGTTCTGGCTCGTTGAGTCACACGCCCGCCCACTGGGCCAGGTGAGCTAAATATCTAGTCACGTTGGTCCACAGAGAGGGTGGGGGAATAAGACAGAAGCCATGAAATCACTCTTAAAGAACCACAAGCAGCTGACAGCTATGGCTCCCCTCCATCCTCTCCACCCTCCGCTCCCTAATCCGTCTTCCATTGCAGCCAGTGTGACTTCTCAGATGTAAACCTGAGCATGCGTGTTCCTCTTTAAATCCTTGTATGGACTTTGTCTACACTTGTAGACTACCAAGGTCCACTAGCAGCACACAGGCCTCTATTGATACAGCTACTGGGCCCCTTTTCAGCTGCATCTCCCAACACTTTTCCTGCCGTTTCTTATCTTTTGGTCATTCCGACAGATATAATTTATATAGTATCAGCCATAATTTACTGATGTACAGTACTCTAAACATGCTATGACATTTTATACCTTTTTTTCTTTGCATACGCCTGTCCCTCCACCTCCCAAAGAAATGCCTTTCCCTGCCTCGTTTGCTTACGAAGCTCCTGTTCATACTTGAGGAATTTATTTCAGGACTCTTCCTCAGCTTCTCTCTCCCTTAGACAGACAGGTGTGCTCTTCAGGGGCCCCAGGGCACCTTCGTGTTCTGTTGTAGGACTCATCACAATGTTGAGCAATTCTCTCTCAGCATTTCCACTTGCTAATTAGACCACCAGTTCCTTGAAGGGAGGCTTATGTCATTTTCTTCATACCCGTAGCACCTTCCACAATACCTAGCACACAGGCAATCTCAATAGAGACCTTTTGGAGGCCTCTGGAACTGATACAACTGTGAAGTGTGGGAATGACTAATACATATTATAATGCACAATAAAAAGTCATGACTATGTGTGCATGTCTGTGTGTGTGTGTGTGTGTAAGAGAGAGAGAGAGAGAGAGAGAGAGAGAAAGAGAGAGAGAGAGAGAGAGAGGGGAGAGAGAGAGAGAGAGAGAGAGAGAGAGAGAGAACGAATTTAGGAACCACAGTTAAATCAATGAATGACCACAGAACCAGCATTAGCAAATGTGGGGCATGGAGTATTTAAGGCCTTTTAAATTCCCTTCTAAATAATAATAACAGCAATCATTTAAATAATGCTTACAGTATGTCCGGCATTAGTTAATCACCATAGATTAGTTCATTTACCCTTTGTCAAAATCCTGCGAGATGGGTAGTAATATTTTCCTCCTTTTACAGAGAAGAAATCTAAGGAACAGAGAGGTTGTATAACTCACTCATGCCTCTAAATATAGGCAGCTTTCCTGCATTTGAACACTCAGTGGTCTAATAAAATGAGGATGACAGAATAGAAAGACTAGATGGGGAATCCAGGAAAAGAAGACACTTCTAAGGGATGACTTTTACCTGACAGTATATAGTGTTAATAGTATTATTTGCTGTCTGTGTTCTCATCTGAATAGACATAATCAGCTTGGTTAGAGTACCCACCCAGTTGCTAATAGATGAGGTTCAGATCTTAATATCTAATCAGATCTTTTTGTTACAGCCCACGTAGAGTAGGTATCTTCTAATGGGTTTGCCAAAAACACAATTAGCAATCCCAACCACTCTCGCCCAAATAAGAAACTTATGTTATCTTTAACTGAATTAACTGGAATTCTATTACCTCAGGAAAGATCAGGGACTTGGTGGACCATCGAGATCTCCCCAAATAGTTAATCTTGTCACACCGTTGCTGTACTGTCGCTAGTGGTTCTACGTCTTCCCCTCAAGGATCAACCTAAGATGAAATGTCAGAGAGTGAAGGGGTCCATGTTTCCTGACTCTAGACACTCCTATCTGTTTCTTTGTTTGAGTCACTTTTGTCATTTCTGCAGAACTGAAAAGCTGTCACTTCCACTGATCACTCTTTCAGTGGTCAGTCCAAGCTGGTGACACAATTGTTAGCAAGTAAGATGGGAATGGTCAAGTCACTCTTGGCTGGACATCTGGCCATAGTGTTTCTATGACATGGGTCTCTCTGCATTGGTGACATCAGTTGACACCATGAACGGACATGGGAGGCCAGGAATTAGCATCACAGAAAATGGAGAGCTTGGGGAGCAATGCCTGCCTGGTTTAATCATGTGCCGGCACATGTCCCTGTCGCCTCTCCAGTGTGAGCCACAAGGCCATTTCCCTGGTTACAGATACAGGGTGGATATTCCTCTATGAGTTGTTAGGCTGATGAGTGCCATGTGTGCGCATGCGTGTGTGTGCTGTGGTTGAAGGAGACATGCAGATTTCTGTAGTTAATACATGTTTTAAACTGGTAACTGCTATTACATTTCTAATCATTCTCTCTCCTTGATCTTGGGCAGATTCCTTTATGCTTACTAGTTGGGGTTCATTCTAAGACCATGGTGGTTGGGCAGATATTTTATCCTTTAGTCCCTCAGCTACCGCATCTATAAAATAAAGGGTTTGGGGCAAATAAATCATCTCCACGTACTCTTCTACTTTACAGTTGTAGAATTTGAGATGATCAATAAATACTTGTTGAGGCACTACAAACCTCTTGCATTTGCAATACATTTGACACCCCAGGACTAATTTGTTTAGAAATAACATTCTCCAGGGAAAGAAGGAAAGGATGTATCATACTCTCAGCGGTTGGTTGGTTGTTGATCTGTTTCTCTGGCTGGGACCCAACACCAAATCAACTGGCAGGGAAGGTTACCAGTCTTGAATAAGGTAAGAAGGCAACTCTTCTTTAAAGGGAGGCTGCAGGCAGGATGAGGTGTCTCACACACTTTCTTCCATCTGGCATGTTCATTCACCTGGAGCATGGAGCATGCTCACTGAACAGTGCATGGCTAGATCCTTCCCCAAAGCTTGGATTCCAGAATCCAACCCCTGGAAATGGACTAGTGTCCTTCTAGAACCTAACCCTCTCCTTGAGTTATTTGCTGAACTCAGATTCAAAGCTGACCCTTTTGGTCACTAGAGACCACCATTAGCAAAACCTATAATGGCTTACAAAACACTTCTATTATGGCCTCTTTCTCGGTCATGGAGTTGTGATTACTTTGTCTTATCAGGGAAGTGTTTCTGAAGTCTCACCAAATCTGATTCTAGGGACAGGAACTAAGTGCACAAGTATTCCGGAGCACGAGCCACTGCCTCCATTAGCTGGCCGCCCTCTCTGCTCTGGACTTCTGCTTTATATACTTCTCAAAGTTCTGACACCTCTGCTCAATCCATCTTGTCATTCTTGGCTAATAAAAATGGTCTTATGCCAAGTCAACCATTCTCTCAAATCCTGGGTGTTCTATCTCATTATGTCTTCCTTTTATCACTGAATAAAGTAGAGTACTGTTTGACCAATTTGTGTATGTGATTTTTTTTGTTGTTGTTGTTCTTCTGTCCTACAAATACAAACCTCTTCCAACATGACTGAACCATTTTCTCAAATATGATTTTGTTTCCTCTCACTTTTTTTACAGCTCAGGAACGTTCGAAGAGATTTTTTGAGATGTGTGGCTCTTTATTCACTTTGAACATATTCGATCACTGAAAAATAAATGTACATTCTCTATAAGCCCATCAATTTATTTAAGGGCCAGATCGTCCTCTGGGACACCATGCTTCATATTAGGAGTATTTCAGTCTGTGTTACAGAGCAGAGGTTCAGGATCTCATTACGCTGACCCCATAATCCTGTGAGCCAGAAAATCTGTATTGTTTGGTCCCTTTTGCCATATTGCCCATTGGATTTTTTAAACTTTTATACACATATACATACATGTATAAAATGGTAAGGGGGTTTGTTTATTTGTATGTTTTGGTTTTGGTTAATGTAGCACAGATTCTTCTTCCCCTCAGCTCTCTTCTCTCCCCGCTCTTCCCATCATTGTTTCTACTACATCACCCCCCTCCACCCCACTTCTGTGTCTCATTTTAACCTCCTAATATAAATCTTCTTCTTGTTCTCCATGTTTATGTGATTGTACATATACATGAATATACTCATATACACATGCAGAAATAGAGGTTCTGTTAGCCAGAGTCTCAGCAGAAAACAGATGGCAACTTTCATTTAAGATCATTCTAGGAGAAACTAATAATGGAATTATTTATAAAAGTGCAAATAGGGTATCAGAAAATTGAATAGGATTGAAGCTGTACCCCAGGGATGTTAACATCATTAAAACTAAAACAACAACAACAAAACCAAACAAAAAAGGAGGGCAGGAGGTGATTGCCAAAAGTGGAGGGAAACTCACATACCAAGGGCTGTCTTAACAGAAACTGTGATTTTCAGAGACTCGGCCAGCCCTGACGGGCTTCCCCTACCATTGGTCACTTCTGATTGGCGGAGCCTCACAGGAAGTCACTGGTCTCACAGAGCCCACTGCTCTGTCCATAAGGGTCGGTCTCCCAGGGGATGGCTCAGGGTAGAGAGGGTAGAAATTGTGCATGTGGGGGAGGAATGAAGACATTGGCTTGGGATTGTCTTTGTGGCAGTTACTCGTTTTTTAAAAATTGAATATTAGTCATACCTTGCCACATCCATGTATTTCCACAATACTTGGAAGATATCCTTCCAAATTAACTGGTACAGCTTTTAGTTTTTCTGTTTTTAATAACATAGATGGAGGGTTTCAACATGCATTCAGGTTTTTTTGCTACTTTGAATATTGTTGGAGTTATGCGTGCAAGGCTGCATGTTTGCATATATACATATATATATGTGTGTGTGTATATATATGTATATAGAGATAAATACATAATAACATAATATAATATGTATGTACTTTTTAGCACATATTTCTTATTTTAATAGGTTACACCAGATTGCTTTCCACTAGGCTGTCACTGTTCACATTAACAGAGTATGTGAGTACCCTTTCCCCTTCACCCCCTCCTGGAAGTAGGTCTTACACTCTTTCTAATGTTAGCTAGTCTGAAAGTAAGGTGATACCTCATTGTTACTCTCATATCTATTGAACCTGAATATATTTTTCTATGTTGGTTGGCCTGGACTTTCTAATCTGCTGGCTCTTTGCTAGCAGACCTTTGGAGGATTCTGGCTCTCATTCTGACACTTGTGTCCAGCTCACCTCTGTTAATTTCTGTAGTGGACATATTTTCCCCAGTGGTAATGCTCTCCATTGGTCTACACACAAGTGCTTTCTACCTAGTGTCACGGGTCTTCTCTCTGGTATCCATGGGCAAAGCTGAGGAGTTTATTCTCTTTTGTACAACAGCTGGTTTTCTGGTTGAAGTGCAATCTAAAAATCTTTTCCTTTCTGATTAGCATCAATATGGACATCCCTGGAAGCAGTAGCTCTAAGGTGTTACTTCCAGCCACGTCTCTTAGTAGAGCCTCATTGGCTCCAGTATGACTTTAATAGCACTTAAGTTATCACTCATTTGAAATGCATCCTATAGCAAAGAAGGACATTAATAGTATATACCTACCTATTGTGCCTACCTCTGTGCCTCTGTCACCTCACTTACCTTACCCCAAACCCAGACCCTTGCAGAGATCAAGGTATAACAAGGACTAATGTGTGCACAGATCAGCTGAGGGTCTTGGTAAAGTGCAGATTCCAATTCAGTCGGCTGGGGTAGGGGGCCTAAGAGTCTACATTGCTAACAAGCTCCCAGTGGTGCTGATTGAGCAACCCCCACTTTGAGTAGCCAGAAGGTAGATAACAGAGGCATCAGTAGATTAGGATGCCATGTAGCTTGTAAGCAGAGAGCAAAGTTTCATCACAATCTGCCTGAGTCCTCAGCTTCTGGACTCAAGCTGACCTGTGTGCTTATTTTCTGTCACCAGAATTGGAAACCTTGTACTGATGGGATCAGTTTATTTATCTTTCCTCCAACAGATTCTAAGCTCCTCTAAGACAGAGGCTGTGTTTTGCTTATCTCTGTCCACAGCCTTGCATGTGTCTGGAGCACATATGTTGGCCAGAGTTGCACAGTTAAGCAAAAATATGTGATAGACAAGCAATCTTCAAACATAACTGTGCACATCAGAGGCAGCAGGAAAGAAACTTCTAGCACCTAGGTCCAGAGCTGAGAATTCGTGAGCTGTCTCTCTCCCAATGTAGTGTGCCGTTTTCTACCTGCTTCTTAGCTCAGTGAATCCCTGAGGGACGAAGTTCATGAAGTAATTTATGGTAATTAGCCTGAAATGGGGGCAAAGCTTGTCCTCCTTGGGCTAAAAGAGGATAAGACAATGGGAAACGTTGTCTGGAAGAGCATTAATGGAACACCCCTCTGTGCCTCCAAACACCTTTGAGTACAGGATGACACAATTAACTGTTTACTGAGCAGGCCAGGTCTTGTGGAAGGACCTGGCGTCTCCCAAACGTTACCTCCTTGTACTCAGTCTTCACCACAGCTTTGTGGCAGAGGGCACCATCCTCACTTTTGAGATGAGAACAGAGAGACTCAAAGATGCTATGTAATTTGGGCAAGTCACACAGCAAGTGAACGTCAGAATCAGGATTTACATCAAGGTTCATCTGATTTGTTTTTGTTTCCATTCACTAAGAATTAATCCAGTGCCTGCTCTGGGCTTGGTGACATGTTAAATGCCCAAATCATGTTTCTTCTATTATACTTGGACACCTCTTCCCTTTTCTCCCTTATTTTTGAAGAAAAGTTAAATATCTTAGCGTGGTTCTAGCTACATATTTAAATGAGAGAGAGATAAAACATTAATTAGCTATCTCATACTCCCAACCACTTTTTTCCTAAGGAAGAAAAAAGAAACTACATATTATGAGGTTCGTGTATATGTATATAGTTGCCTCATTTGAACCAACATATGGATAAAACTAGAATCACCAACTCCTTCACAAGACACCATCCCCTCTATGTCCCTTGTGGTGTAGGGGATGGGGGAGTGGTATTTGAGAACTTTCTGGATACATGTCATTTGATGGTAATGTAATACTTGCTGAATAATGGAACTCCTTTGGGTTTTTACATTAGTAAACGAGCTGGAAGGAATTCATTTTCTCAGTGCTGTGTGGGAGCACAGCACCCCTCTCCCTTTGGGTGGAGCCATGTTATCAGTTAGCTGCCCTCCCCCGGTCTGTGTCAGTGGAGGTTGGAAGGAGTGGTAAACTATTAACTCCCGGTGACAGGAAGCTTACATCACAATGCCAACCCCGAGCAGTCCCAAATTTGCAAGTGGAATTCTGTGAGAATAATCCCTTTGTCGGGCTGAGCCCTGTTGAGGGGTGGGGAGGAATGGTGCCAGAAGGCTCGCCCAGCCCTCTGGATCCTGTCTAACCTTCTTCTGCTTTGCGAACCTTGGGCTTGACCGCTGAAGGAATGGACTCCACTGAGGCCACCCCCGTGTCCTTCTCTTATCTTTCCCCAACATGGCTGGGTAACCATGGCAACAGGGAGGGCCTGGAGAAGGAACAATGCCAGCATGATGTTTTGTTCTGTCACTGTGCTTCACTTGGTGGCATAAAGCTTTGCAATCAAACAGCTTTACCATCAAACAGCTTTACAATCGAACAATACAGTCGGAGACAGGAAGTCAATGCAAGCGGAAGGCAGCTCAGGTGAGGAGGAGACAATGCCCGGGACTCAGGACGCTGCTGTGAACCTGCTCAGGAATTATCCAGCTGAGAAGTCACTGATGAATTCTTTCCACTTAATCTTCATTTAAGGAACACTGTTAAGTAGCTGTGACTCTCTCATGGAATTTTCTTAATATCAGATGAGTATTAAGTGCTGATAAAGGCAACCTCTAAAGTCGATAGTGGGTTTTGTTAGTTTGAAGTACATTATTTAAACCAGTGGCTCTCAACCTGTGGGTTGCGACCCCTTTGGGGGTCAAACGACCCTTTCACAGGGGTCACCTAAGGCCATTGAAAAACACAAATCAGATATTTACATGACGATTCATAACAGTAGCAACATTACAGTTATGAAGTAGCAACAAAAGTAATTTTATGGGGGTCACCACAGCATGAGGAGCTGTATTACAGGGTCGTGGCATTAGGAAGGTTGAAGACCACTGATTTAAACTAAACAGAGGTGAATATGATGAAATAAGAAATACTGCTGGCCACTGACATGGTTGTTCATGCTCCAGATTGGGATCAGGAGGTAAAGTGATATTTACTGGGACTTCCTATGTGCCCTAGGCGCCTGGCAATTACTTTTCCTTTCTTCCCAGATGCAGTTTCTGAAATATGTTTTATTAGCTCTATCTTCCAATCATTAATGAATAAAATATTTATTGAGGAACTATAATCTTCAAGTTTTGGACAATACACAAATAAGACAAGATATTGTCACTCACACACACACCCTTAAAGAGGTTACAATCCACTTGGGATGTGCGGAGTGCATATCCAAATCTTAACCAGTTACTAAGGAAACTATGCAATTGACTCTAACTTTGGCTTTGTCTGTGTCATAATTTTTACCCCTGACTCCCACTAAGACTTGAAAACATGCTCATCAACTGCAGATAACAATAGAGAGTAAAACACCCTATATCTACGGGAACAGTGTGTTTTTAAGTATGACTTGATGTTTTCATTTGGAAATAACAGCAGAATTAAGTTACAAAACGATTCCAATAAGTTGTAATAATGGACTAAACCTAACATGGTTAACTTTAACCCATTTAAACAGGGAGGTCTGCATGCCAGAGGATTGATGAGAGCCCAAGCTTTGTGAGAACAGAGACAGCATGTCTCCTTCATCTGGGGTCAGTACCTTCAGTGCCCAGCACAGTATTTCTAACTCAGCTGGTGCATGAATGAACCTGCCCACGCTGCACAGCACGTGAATGAAAAGTGCTGAGCTCATTTCACAGTAGTAGGTGACCCTGCAGGCACAGCGAAGGGAACAATGGACATGGTGCAAGTGCCCAGAAAACAGCACCCAAAAGAGGACTTGGTTAAAGGAGGGGCTTCTAGTTCACTCCACAGTGTTTTTCCATTAATGGGTTGAGCTATTCTCAGTTGAAACCCATTAGAGGGGAAAGGAAGGGAAAGGCAGAGAAGAGAAGGAAATGTGAGTGAGGGCAAGAAAGGTAGAAAGTGTAAGTCTTCCTTCTTTCAACTTTTATTTTCACTACGTGAGTATGTACTATGGATACACATGATAGATAGATAGATAGATAGATAGATAGATAGATAGATAGATAGATATGCTGTCCAGGAAAAATCCAGCTATAGGTGCCTCTACTTTTCATATTACATGGCTGGATACTTTCCAGACAGCTCATATAAATATATACGTCATATACATACGTACGTGTGTGTGTGTGTGTGTGCGCGCGCGCGCGCGTGTGCGGACGCGCGTTTGCAATGTCAATGATAACCAAAAGATTTTTAACAGTATTTCTCGCAGAGAAAGCTTGGTGGTTGGTGAGGAAAAGGAAGCAGTTTAGACAAAGGCAGGCAGGCGAGCATGGCCCACCAATATGGAGCAATGCCAGCGATTTGGTCTGGCGGCAGGATAGGGTGCCCCAGGGTGAGCAGGAGGGGCTGAAGCCAGAGGAGCTGGCGGGAGACAACGACAAAGGGTATTCTGCTCCACTTGGGAATTGGTGCTTTCTGCTGAAGGAATGTTAAAGAAAATGGGTAAGGGTGAGCTCAGAAGGAGTGACCAGAAGAGTGGGGAGATGGGGAAGAAACATTACAGAAGTCAAGGGAGCACTGACTTTGTAACAGAGGGTGGAGGTGGTGGTCAGTAGTGTCAAACGCCTCACTGTGCTCAAACACGATAGTAATAAGCATGAGAGTCATATCTGGCAGTTAAAAGGTCAGTGACCTTTGTTCCGTATTTTCTCGGGGGAGGAAACCAAGATCCTCTATTTCATGAGGCCACCAGGCAGGCAGGCTTATAACACACAAATTAAAATTTTTACGACACGATTTTTATTGTTACCACGGGTAATGCACTCTGTCGTTTTTTTCTTTTCTTTTCTAGTCTGTTCACTCGTGTTTTTAAAATCCTAGTTCAGATCCACTGAAGCGTTTTCTCACAGAAGTTAACGGCTGGTGACCCATAATTTGAAAATGACCACATTAGGTCACAATGTGACTGTGTGAGAATGAAGGAAATGGCAACCAGAGCAGACCTCCTGCCATCCAGGAGAGGAGAGTAACCTCTTCTGCTGTGTGTGCCTGTTCTCACGTACCCTGTGAGCTAGATTTGACTTCGCAAGGCCAAGATGCTAACACTCATATATGTATATATGTACACTGAGTAAGAATGCTATTCAATCTAGTCTGCACTTCAAAGTCCCAGGTCTTTTCTAGAAATGTGCTTGGGAAATCACTCCTGCTAGTAGTTGTAAAGTTGTTTCATTAAACTTTCTGTCTTTAAAAGCATAGAAGCAATACCAAGTTACAAATATTTTGCAGGATTGTGGAGGTGTGGGGGTTGGGGGTGGGAAGAAAGGAGAGTAGACTATCTAGATAAAAAGACTTCTTTTTGGATAATGAAAAACAAAATCAATCCCCACATCCCACAGATTATCATCAGTGATTTTCCTACCTTGGAAAGAAATAAAGAGTTTAGAGAATAATTCCAAATTGACTCACTTATGGTAAGACAGAACACATTTAATAAAAATTTTGTGATGCATAGGCATGTTTTCTGTCCTAATGGTTTAAAATGTTTAAAATAAAAGCTACATTTTTAAAATAATTACTTACCTCCCTGTTAAGAATTTTACAAAAACAATTAGGTCTTTTCTTATGCTGTTGCACACCCAGGTCATATTTTAAAACTTTAGATGCTCTATGTAGGGAAAAATATCTTAAGCAAATATCTATTTTTCATTAAGTTTATTTGAGATAAAGTTTTATCAAAGAGTCCTGGGTCAACATATTTTCCTATTCTTTATTCCTGACAAAATATAATTATCAACATCTGACTGTATAACTTATGGGTATAAACTTTACACTAATACCTTTGTTCTACTTTTATTAAAACTTTAATAATTATAAAATATGTTTGCTTTGCCATAGAGTACACTGAAAGTTCTAGTTTTTAGAAAAGTAAATTTTTCAGTTTTTCCTGCAGAAAAGTTGTTTCTTAATGTTTCTTACTTAGCATTGAGTGAGACTCTAAAATTACATCTTGAAATAAATGAGGCAACAAATAAAAGATTGAACACTTAAGTCCTGCATAAACTCTTCCTGGATAAGACGGGGCAGTCGGGGGTGTAGTAGATAATAGAACTCTCTTAACCGACTTCCTATAAATCAGAAGGATTAACCAACACTTAGCATTGCTTCTGAAAATCATGCAGACCAAACATACCTAGCCTGAAGTCTTTGTCTGATGGAGCCATGCACCCCTAGACTCATGAGTTAGTCCTGTGCTAACCCGGGGACACCTAAGTTTGTCTTGAACCTCTTGAGGCCAATTTCACTTGGTGTTATTATTAGAAGGGAATTTCTTCTTTTATTCCCCCACTCCTTGATTCCATATTGAGGGATTTCCCCAACCATCTCCAAAACTCACTCTTCTTCTTCATTTATTTTGATCCTGGGGAGGTAGAATAATTTAAAAACAGTAAAATTAGGAAGAAAAACTTGGTTGGTTTGCTTAGCTTTTCTCCTGGATAAACGTGCCTAGTTCTGCTCACCCAGGACCTTGGATTTCATGAGGGAAAGTCATCCAAAGTCACTGCTTCTTGGCACTGGGTGGTTAGGTCTTGGCCTAATTCCTTGCACTCGTACAATTAACTTGGCTAATAAATCTAAAGTTCAGGCCTTCAACCTTGGCTTCTATCATGATAAAAGTAATATTCTGACCTCAATATTTGCTCTTTTTCATTTCAAGTTGTTCAGATACTGAATAGGAAAGAAGGGTGCTAATTATGGGGTTCCCTTTTGAAGGTTTCAATAATTTTAATTACATTATTTAATTCAATAGTACCTAAATTAAGGAAATATGATTAGAATTGTCATTTTAACTAAGTGAATACTTTGAAAAGACTTAACAAAGGCAAGTCACTTAATAAATACTATTGATTTATGTATGAGCATGACACCTGTAAATGTTTCTTGAAATTATAAAAATTTAGAATTCTTTATTCATATTACTTCTCCAATGTCTTAAAATCCTCCCTTTATTTGAATAAACTGAAACTGGAATGCGTGGTATGATGCTTTTAATAGTATGCTTTTTATAAAACAAACATAGAATTCTAATCAGCTTACCCAAACACAGTCTTTTCGACCCATATTAAAAAAAAAAAAAAGATAAAATTTGCATTGGAATATATTTTAAGTCAAACAAAATGCTTAAAGTATTTTTTTCACAATTTCCCTCTTAAAATCAACTTTAAAAAAAAAATCTCTTTCACACTGGAAAACTTCCACTGTAGTTCTTGTTCAAAAGCTTCTAGAGTTTTAGGGCCTAAAAAAAAATGCTTTGACAATCCAATTGTTTGTTTATGGCCAGACTAATATATGCCAACACTGCAGGATAGCCAGCAGATGCAATAAGTGTGATCTGAGGCCACAGAAATACAAATTTGTCACCCACTTAATTCTGATCTCCTCTGCCTATGTATCCAGAAGACACTGAATGTCAGGTACCACACTTTAAGAGATATATTTTAAAAAGTAGAGCCTATGGAATAAATGGTTAGGATAAGGTAGGATTTAGAAACTATGCCACATGGCCAATGGCTGAGGAAGAGTGGCTTAGGGAGGAAGAACTATCTTTGATGGGGACGGGGTGACATAAAAGTATGGACTATTCTATGTTGTTCCAGTAGGTAAAATGCAGAAGAGGAAGAAGCTACTCCCAGGCAGGTATGGGCTTTGTACAAGAGTCCCTTCAGTCAGAGAAAGGAGTGATGAATTGACTAATCAGTAAGCATTTACAAAGAGCCTACTATCGCATGATTTTAGATTGCCTATCTCTTCATTGAGGTATGAGTATATTTTAAAACACTCTGAAGTTCTAAAAAAAAGTGTAAATGTGCTATGTTCTCAGATGGCTTTTCCACTTGCATGGATAAGTTATATACTATTCTCCACTTTTAAAAAAAAAGCTATGTAAGTTTTTAAGTCAGAGGCTTCTATAATATTACACTGAGTTTCTTGGTATGGTGTTCTTGATTTGCCTATTCAAAAGAATTCCTCCATTTTGCCTCTTTTTATGGGCAATTCTTTAGGACAATGATAAAACAATCTTACCTATTTTTTGACCTACATACTAACCTCCCACCTCATCCTAATTCTCATAGAAATATTTTTGCAGAGAAAAGGGGGATTGATTCATCTTTTCAATATTTTAATTTTCTAGTGGAAATGGGGTTAATACCAACAATCCTTCCTCCCTTCCTCTTCTGCTTCTCTTCTCTCCTCTGTCTTTCCCTGTACCTCCCTCTCTCCCTGTAACTTATGCCCAGATTCTCCCAAGATAACTATGTAATCAGGACCAGCTACATAATTTGCAGAGCAAAATGCAGAACCCCTTGTTCAAAAATGATTAAGAATTTCAAGATGGTGGCAACAGAGCATTAAACCAAGCATGGGTGCATCTGTATTCACATGCTGCACACCCATTAAGCCAGCCCTATGTACAGCTACAATTTGTCGAGTGCCTTTTTTTTTTTAGGCACTATTTAATTGAATTACTCCATTTAGTCTTTTCTGCAATATTATAATACCATCCTAATTTTGTGAATAAGGATGTTGAGACTTACTGGGGAGAGAGAATTTTCTAAGATCATATGCCCAGTAAGTCATATTGTGGGATTACCCCCCATACCTACACCAAAGCCCCTCTCAAAAAGGGAATTAGGGAAAGGAGAAAGACAGAAAAAATGGTAGTAAATGAGACCATCACCCTCCTCAAAATTTTAGCAAGTAGCTGCTCTATAGGCATCAAATGAGAGCATGTGAAGTTCTAGGCAGTCAAAGAAAGATAAAACAAGCCCCTGCCTTTAGGCACATGCGATAAAGTGGAGGAGGATCTAGCAGGAAGACGGTGGCTCAATCACTCTGAAGTGAACTTAGGGTGCTCAGAATTCTGCTATGGATGGGAAGCTCAACAATCCTTCCCATTAAAGTGTCCCATCTCCCAGACCTGCTTTTCAGCTTGGCAATAGCAGACTGTCTTTATGCTGCTCCTCTTGCCTCTCCCCTCTCCTGGAAGCCTGGAAAGATGTGGCTAATTCTGTCACTTCTTCCAGAATTCCTAAGCCCCATTTTCCTCCCTACAGATGAAAAGCAACCCATTGCATTGGTGGGTGGTAAGGATCTGGCAAACGTTGGTCCACACATGGGAGCTATGTTGGATTAATTTATCCCAAGGTGACAAGCAGTAGAGAGTCACTCTCTTTGTTCCATGCCTACCCTGGACTGGTAGTAAGTGGTGGCACTGGATATTTATTTCTGCTCTTCAGGCTAAAAGTCCCCATTGCATGAACATTCTCTTGAGTTGAAAAATAGAAGCATTAGTAAGCCTTGTGGCTACACATATGAAATAATGTTACCAGTAATAAAGAAAATATTTTTAATCTTCATCGGTTGAACATTATAATGTACTTATGAATTGTTTTGGACTTGAGAGGATCAAAGATATTACTTCTTGCCTTTCCAAACCCCAATGATTACTCATCCTCACATGACCCATACACACATTCCCCTTTCACAAACCCTTAAAACATAGATTTGCTAAGATCTGTCACTCCATACTACTGGGTACAAAATTTCTTCCACTGAAATTTGTATGTTCTGTTAAGTCGAGCCCTAAAACAGACAACCTGTAGACAGAGCTCTTTTATTAATTGGATGTCTGGCTCTGCACAAGGCACTTCTCTGCAGTGCTCAGCTCTTCCATCTAAAACAAGAAGAGCAGGATCTGGTGATCTTGAAGGTACTTTGTAACTCTGACGTTCTCTGAATCATTCCTCCAAGGGTCTCAGGGTCTTTCAAGATGGCAGCCCAAGGAATCTCCTGCCCAATTAATCTGACTTGATACAATTATGTGACAAAAATAGAGAAGGCTCCACATAGTATGTATACTTAGCAAAGACCATTGGGGAAAAATGTCCCAGCCTATGTTATCTGACTGGGAGGTGATTTGAAGGACACTGATTTGGGGCAAGAGTTAAGGATGTTGCTGGAGGAATATTTTAAGAAAGACTGAACTTCATTGAATTTCTAACATCACACAACATAGTTGACCACTTAGGTTTTCAGGTCTAGGCATACTATCTTCTTTGAACAGATTAACTAAGCATTTTAATTGTCCACCTTATAAATATTTATTTTGGGGGTACATCCAGGTGGCACGTACGTTTCTAGGCACTGGATGGAACCAATGAACAAGGTAGAATACAGTCTCCTTCTGGGAGGAGCTGACATTCTAGAGAGAGCAGAACAGAATTCCAAGTAGGAGAAAGAGAAGGACAGATGCTCGGAGACAGAAACAGGCTTAGCTGAGGTTTAATGAAAAAGAAGAGTATGATGGTTAACTTCATGTGCCAACTTCAATGAGCCATGGGGTGCCCAAACATTTGGTCAAACCTTATTCTGGATGTTTCTGTGAGGGTGATTTGGGATGAGATTAAGGTTTAAATCGATGGACTCTGAGTGAAGCACATTGCCTCCATAATACAGGTGATCTTCAACCGATCAGTTAAAGACCTGAATAGAACAGACTAACCTTCCCTGAGGAAGAGAGAATTACACAGCTGACTACCTTCTGATTTTATCTGCAACATCAGTTTTTTTTGGTTCTATGGCCTTTGGACTCAAAATGAAACATCAATTCTCCTGAGTCTCCTGACTGCCAGCCCACCCTGCGTATTTTAGACTCATGAGCCTCCATAATGGATGGGAGCCAATTCCACATAATAAATATTTTTCTGAATATACACACACCTTATTGGTTCTGTTTCTCTGGAGCACCCTGACTAACACAGTGGGACCATGAAAATGAGGTGGAGAGGTAGTCAGGGGCTATACCAATTAATTGGAGCTTTCTGAACATGGGTGGGAATTTGTATTTTAAATGTAATGGGTGAACATCAAAAGATTTTTAGCAGGGAGACATTAACATCTGGCTTATTTGACTCACTCAGGCGGCTGCATGGAAAACAAATAAATCAAAGCAAGCGTGAAAACAGGAAGACCAGAGAGGTGGCTACTGCAAACATCTCGGTAACAGATAATGGTACAATTCATAGTCTAAGCAAATTTTTTGAAATTCACCAGAAGTGATCGAATTCTAGAAACATACAGGAATAAGTGCCAGCAAGATTTATTCTTGTATTTTATATTTATTTTCAAATTTGAAAAGCAAAGATTATTTTCTTCCACCACAAAAATATATAAACAGAGCAAATAAGTAGGTTTTGACTCCGGCCAAGAAGGAACTATAGTCACTGTGAGTAGATTGAAGAAAACAAAAGTAAAATGTGTGCTGATTAATACCAAAGTAAACCTGGGGTAATCCACAAGCCCATGAGTGCCTTTGAGGATCTCCGTGCCTGAGTTTCCCCATATGCAAAATGGGAATCATGATAAGACCTACCACACAAGGATGTCATGAGAATGAATACATGCATAGGACTTAGAAAAGTGCCAGAGGTGCATGGCACATCATCTAAGTCTTAGTTGCTACTGTAATTGCTATTAGTATTATTATTATCTTAATCATCATTATTATAATCAGTAGAAATCCAAGGCAAGTACAACTAAGACAAAATCAAAAGCCAAATACCACTCCAAATTGAGCAAGAGTCATGCTCTGGATTAACTGTAAACACAAATTAGACAGGGAAATGACACAGACATACTTGTACTGGGAGCCCTATTTGCCCCAGAAATAAACAGTTCAGCAGTCAGAGCCACACACACACACACGCACCAGGCAAATAAGTTCTTAAGTGGTCTAAAGAGACCTTAGTCCTTAGACACCTGTTCTGATTTTAAAAATAAATTACTTAGAATGATAATAAAGTCCAGCAAGAACCTACACATGCAATACACATACTGGCCTCGTTTAATGTTATCTAATTCAAGTAATAATACAACAGGGCATATATTTACCCCTGCACTAGAGATGGGGAAACTAAGGTCAGAGAAGCTAAGTAACTCGCCCAAGACCTTGGACAAGTAAGTTAAAGATTCATATTTTTGTTTCAAAATCCACATTTCACGTATTGAGTTGGGAAAGAATGGGAATGTCGTACAAAGAAAACAAGAAACCTTGTTCTTCAGTTAACAGGAAGGAAAAGTCTTCTCTTTTGTGCTCCTTCAAATGCATGAGGATTGAGAACAGGAAACACAGCCTGGCTTTGCCCCCCTGGTGGGAGCAGCTGTCACAGACCTTGGGCAGGAGCCTTCTGAGGTTTACTCTCCCTCACAGCTTCTCTCACCACCCTTCCTTCTTTCCTCTCTCCACTTCCCAAATAACAACCACCAAGAAAAATAAAGCAATGAATCACAGCTCTACTCCTTGTATACACACTTAGGTGCACCCCTGGCCCATTTGGCGAGGTGAGATGTTGCCTTGGGGAGTGGGGGAGTCGTCAGAAGGGAGGAGGGTAGTGAGAGTTAGTCTTCCATAAATCAGCCAGCTCAGGGCTTTGCCTTTCCTCGGTGGATACTTTCCTCTGCAAAGAGCTCTTACTTGACATAAAGATGGAGCATAACTATGGCCCTGAGTGAGCTAAACATCATTTCCCCCCTTTGTGTCTAAGGCAAGTTTGGTCGAATCTGGAGCAAGAGGGCAAAATCAATATATTTCCATCCCTTCTGAATGTCTGAGAAAAAGAATAGGAAGGTGGGGATTTTAGGATACAAAATCCTTTGATTTGTTACTTGATATCTTTGGGCACGCAGCTGGAGACCTGCCAGAAGGACCTGGTAAGCCTGCACCTTTAGGAGTAGGTCCACTGGCCATCCCACTCGGGCTGTGGGCAGTTCAGTCTGCACTTCCCCAGACATGATATTTGGAAAATATCATACATCTAGTCACATTCCCCATGTTTCATTCAGCTATCAAATGAACCAGAAAGAAATCACTTTAGGGAGACAGCATCCCTGTTTCTCATCTCCCTTAGGTCCTGCTACTCAAGGTGTCATCTGTAGACCAGAAGTGTGGGCAGCACCTAAGAGCTTGTGATAAATGCAGGCTCCACCCCGAACCTACAGAATCAGAATCTTCATTCTGATGAGAACCCTAGGTGATTCACACATACACTCATTAAGGTTCGGGACACATTGCCTTGGACCATAAAGGACTAAACTACGGTCTTTTAGGGTGGCATAACTACCAGCGATAGGGTGGGAAAAGGTACAAAAATTCTTTGTCAACTGCAGTCTACAAGGGGCTGAGAGAAACACCAATATCTGTCTTTCCTCAACCCAAGAATGCTGCAGACTGAAATTATTGGTTCATCAGTTCTGAGTAATTAGGCCCATCAACGATCAATGAAGACAGTGCACAGGTGAACGGAACAGCAATCCTGTGCACACTGGCCCGCTGAAGGTAATTTGAACCATTAGTATCAGGAATGCAAGTGACCAACAGAACTGAAAATCACCCCTTCCTTCTTCCCCCAGGAAGCCAGCAGCATGGTTTTATATGGCCGCTCAACACCTTTGACTCTCCACTCTGACATGGTTTCTGAAACATTTGTGATGGAATATCCTTCTGACATAACAAAATGAGCCCCATAAAATAGGCATGGTGTATGTCTTATGATCGTTCGGTGGGTAGAATGAAGGGAAGGGGGTTTGGAGGATGGATGATGGAGGAGAGGGCAAAGGTAAAGCCATGTCCACCTCCACAGACCTGGGCAAGATGACTTTAGCACACGTGACCACTGTGTGCTTTGTAAAACACTTGCATGTGCTTTACCACATCTTACTCATACAGAAACCTCATGGCAGTTATCTCATTGATGGTACCATCTAACAGATTAAGAGAATAAGACTGGGCGAGGTAAGGAGACTTGCCTACGTTGTCAAAATTAGTAAGCAGTGAAGTCAGTCCTCTTAACCAGGTGGATAAGTAAGAGTGTTTTCTACTGTACAGAAAAAAAAGAGAAAATAAACAAGGGTGGGAAGGAGTATAGAGGAGAGAATAAAGGAAGGGAGGGAAAGAGGAAGCAAGGAAAAAAGAAAGGATAGAAGGAAAACTGCTCATTTTCGGTCACAATTTTCCCACATTTTGAGAGACACTTTAGTCCCCTTGCCTTCTGAATTGATCTTCTGCAATGTGGTCCTTCCTACCTCTTGTCATTGTTTACGTGACATAAAAATGTCCCTAGTAACTCTAATTACATAAAAGAGGGAAATGAAATTTTAAATACTTCAAGTGTATGCATTTCACCTAAACTTACGACACACACAGAATAAAAGTGTGTTTCCAACATCTCATTTCTGCTGCAGCTTGTAATTTTAAGGCTATTTATCCCAAAACTTGGATTGCATTGCAAGATTGACGTAACCACAGTGGTAATTCCGGGTTTGGCCTGAAGAGGGGGATACACAAGTATGCAAGGAATCAGAGCTGGTTGCTTGACTTCCGGTTAATGGACAGTCTACTTACATTTATCTGGCACCTACCAATCCCCATGGGTGCCGGTTAACTGAGAGTCTACTGTATTTTGATACCACATTTGGTGTTGGGTTGTTATGTTGTTACAGTTCTCACAGCTTTTGTTGACGAGAATTGAATCCTAATCCTGTAGTGTTAACACTGGAGAAGCTCTAAGAGGTGAACCGTTTCAATCGTGACATTTCACGATGAGGAAATGGTGGTTCGTAGAGGGGGCCAGGGATTTGTCAAAGATTCCAAAACTACTTAATAGTACTTGAGCCCAGATGTTCAGATTACATAATAAGAAAATTAGGTATGTTAACAAACTAAAGTTTTCCTTTTACTGTTGTAGTATTAGCATAATCACCAGGGCCTCTCATTACCAAACCAATCGGATTTTTGACCCACATGGTCAAAATAAATCATTTTCACATCACCATGCTTTCTGTCTTCCCTTGAGGGATGGTAACAGCAAAGCCTTGTTGGCTTCTGCCTCTTGCTTCTTCTCAATCATTTTAATTCTGTAAAGGATAAGGGAAGACTTAGGTCTCAGCCATGTTCACATTCCATTCTTCCCACTTCTGAGTCTGATGATAAATGTTTGCCCTTGCCCTTGGCACCTGGCACAAAGGCTTGGCTGTGTATTATTAGTTGCTGGAAATGAGTCCTTTGTTTAATCTTCATAGTCATCTAAGTGGTAGAGTCACCATGTTACGGAAGAGAAAACAGATTCCTCAAAGTTATGTCAGTTGCCCAAAGCAACACAGTTAGAATAGAGTGAACCCCTGACTGAAACCCCAACCTGTCTCATTTGAGACCCAGCGATCTTCTTCTGTTGTGGGTAAATACGAAAACTGCATCTAGTCCAAGTGAATCAATAAAGAGTTAAATGAGAAAAAGACAATGCATCTGTACACTGAAGTCTGGAAGTTGCACCAGTCATTTTAGCAAAGCCATCAGGGAAATAACTCTATCCCTGTTTGATATCTCAATTGTTTGCTAGAATCACCTGGAAGGAGACAAAGCTGCCAGAGGGATCACCGTGATAGACACTGACAGGGACGACATGGGGAGTGCTGCTGTGCAACTCCTGCTGCGACCAAGTGCCTCCAAAGAATGCAGAGCCTGCCTCTCTCACTCAGTGCCACCAGGGCCAGTGGCCGGCTGCCAAGCTGCTATACATCTGTTTTTTTTAATTTAACCTCTCTGGCCTCACCACTGGGATGGCTGCACCGACCAGGAAACCAAGCAGTGACCCACTGTGATTATTATGACTGGAAGCAGCTCAGAGGATGAAGGAGCAAAGACAATAGCAGCAGTGGGGACAAGGGAAATGTTTATTTCTGGATGCCGGGAGGGTCCTTATAAATAATTGAGAATAAGAAATAGGTTAAATGGAAAATAAATGTAGCATACAAAATGATCAGCGTTACTCTACTGGGGAAATGTTTGAATACAGCCGGAATCCTTGGAACGTAACCAGAGGATGCCTGTTGTCTCTGAAGCTATTCACAGTACGTGGCTCCTGTGACTCCAGTGTGACAATTAAACAGTTCGTCTCTGCCTCAACCTTAATTTGGCAGACAGCTCTGTTGTAAGCCTGCGTCCGGGGATGGAGGGAAGTTCTTAGCTGCACCCCCTAGAGTTTACCCTTGGCTTAACACAAAATGTAAATATGCCATTGTGTTGACTGGAAATCAAATGAAAGATGCCAATTGGAAAGAAATATGCAAGTCCCAGGGTAGTTACTTCCTGAAATAGTCTAACGTACTGCTCGTGTTCTGTATATCAGAAGAGGCATAGGAACCCGTGGACCTTGGAGATGCGGAACTACTTGAGGACTGAAGAGGGAGAAGTCCAGAAATGCCATGGAGTTGACTGGTTTTTCGGGGGGTTTTTTGGTTGTTTTTTCAAAATCAGATTTCCACAAGCTGCTTTATCTGAAAACTAGATGGTGTCCAACAAAAGGGGAGATGCCCTCTGTGGTGTGAGTACCATAATTAAGTCTTACAAAGATCAAGAATCATATTTAAATATTTTTTGCAAAGTGCTCACTGTTTCTATTTATAGATTGGGGGGGGGGGGGTTAGCTGTGAGAAACACAAATGGCTACCAGTTAGCCAGAACAATGTTGGCAGGTTTTATGAGACAGTTCTACTATAAAAACTCAATTCTCTAGAACTCAGAGGTCTTTATTTTGTACTTTAGGTAATGATTCTCTTATTAAAAGGATTTTCTTCTTTCTATTTTTTTATTTTTCAATTATAGTTGACTTTCAATATTACATTTTATATTAGTTTCAGGTATACAGCATAGTGGTTAAATATTTCTATGATTTATTAGGAGATTCCCCCATAAGACTAGTACCCACTTGCACAGAGTTATTACAATGGTATTGACTCCTTTCCCCATGCTGTACTTTACATCTTTGTGGCAATTTTGTAACTACCAATTTGTACTTTTTAATCTCTCTGCCTTTCTCACCCAGTCTCCCAATCCTTGTCCCATATACTAACCATCAGTTTGTTCTCTGTATCTATATGTCCATGTCTGTTTTGTTTTGTTCTTTAGGTTCCACTTGTAAGTGAGATCAAATGGTATTTGCCTTTCTCTATCTGACTTATTTCACTTACCATAATATTCTCTAGGTCTATCCATGTTGTTACAAATGGTATGATTTCCTTTTTTATGGCTGAGTAATATTTCATTGTATACATGTATCAGTCATGTATAGATCTTCCAGTCATCTATTGATGGGCATTTCGGTTGTTTCCATATGTCGACTATTGTAAATAGTGCTGCAGTGAACATAGGGGTACATATGTCTTTTCAAATTAGTACTTTGGATTGCTTTGAATAAATACCCAAGAGTGAAACTGATAGGTGATAAGGTCATTTTATTTTTAATTTTTGAGGAAGCTCCATACTATTTTCCATAGTGGCTACACCAATTTGCAATTTCAAAAGTGCACAAAATTTTCCTTTTCTCCACATCTTTGCCAATACTTGTTATTTGTTGATTTATTGAGGACAGCTATTCTGACATGTATGAGGTGATATCTCATTGTGGTTTTAATTTGCATTTCTCTGAGGATTACTGACATTGAGCATCTTTTCATATATCTATTGGCCATCTCCATGGCCTTGGAGAAATGTCTACTAAGGTCATCTGCCCATTTTTAATTGGTTTGTTTGTTTGTTTGTTTTGGTGTTTATGAGATTTTTAGAAATTGTGGGTATTAAACCCTTATCATACGTATCATTGGCAAATATCTTCTCTTATTTAGTAGGAGGTCTTTTCATTTCATTGATGGTTTTCTTTGCTGTGCAGAAACTTTTTAGTTTTATATAGTTCTATTTGTTAATTTTTTCTTTTGTTTCTCTTGCCTGAGGAGGTACTTCAGAAAAAAATATTACTAATGGTAATGTTGGAGAGTTTACTGCCTATGTTTTCTTCTAGGAGTTTTATGGTTTCAGGTCTTATATTTAAACCTTTAATCCATTTTGAGTTTATTCTTATATATGGAGTAAGAACATGTCCAGTTTCATTTCTTTACATGTATCTGTCCAGTCTTCCCAGAATAATTTATTGAATAGATTGTCTGTACCCCATTGTATATTCTGGCATTCTTTGTCATAAATTAAATGACCATATAGACAGGGGTTTATTTCTGGGCTTTCTAGTCTGTTCCATTGACTTACGTGTTTGTTTTTATGTGAACAACATGCTGGTTTGATTACTAAACCTTGTAGTATAGTTTGATATCAAGTAGCATGGTGCCTCCAACTCTGTTCTCCTTTCTCAAGATTGCCATGGCTACTAAGGGTCTTCTGGTTCCATATAAATTTTAAAGTTTGTTCTAGTTCTATGAAAAATGCAATTGATATTTTGATAGAGATTGCAATGAATCTATAGATTGCTTTGGGTAGTATGGACACTTTAACTACATTAATCCTTCCTCTCCATGAGCATGGCATATGCTACCTTTTTTTTCTTTTTCTTTTTTTTTGTAGCTTCTTCAATTTCTTTCTTCAATGTCTTATAATTTTCTGAGTACAGGCCTTTTACTTCCTTGGTTAAATTTATTCCTAAGTATTTCATTTTTGTAAATGAGATTGTTTTCTTAAATTTCTCTTTCTGATAGTTCATTATTGGTATATAAAAATGCAACTGATTTCTGAATATCAATTTTGTATCTTGCTACTTTACTGAATTTATTTATCAGTTCTAATAGTTTTTGGTGAAATCTTTGGGGTTTGCTATATATACAGAGTCATGGCATCTGCAAATGACAATTTTAGTTCTTCCTTTCCAATTTGGATGCCTTGTATTTTATTTTCTTGTCTGATTGCTGTGGCTAGGACTTCCAATACTATGTTGAACGAAAGTGGTGAAAGTGGACATCCTTGTCTTATTCCTGATGTTAAGGAGAATGCTCTTAGCTTTTCCCTGTTGAGTGTGATGCTAACTGTGTTTGTCATATATGGCCTTTACTGTGTTCCCTCTATTCCTATTTTTCTGAGAGTTTTTATCATAAATAGATGCTAGATTTTGTCAAGTGCTTTTTCTACATCTATTGATATGATCATGTATTTTTTATTTTTATTGTGTTTATGCAGTATATCTGTTAATTGATTTGTGGGTATTGACCAAACCAGTATCCCAGGAATAAATCCCATTTGATTGGGGTGTATGATCTTTTTAATGTATTGTTGAATTCAGCTTGCTAATATTTTATTGAGACTTTTGCATCTATGTTCATCAGGGATATTAGGCTATAGTTTTCTTTTTTTTGCAATATGATTGTCTGGTTTTGGAATCAGGGCAATAGTGGCCTCATAGAATGAGTTTGGAAGACTTCCCTCCATTTGAAATTTTTGAAATAGGTAGTAACTCTTCTTTACATGTTTAGTCAAATTCACCTGTAAAGTCATCATGTCCAGGACTTTTGGTTGTTGGGAGTTTATGATTACTGATTTAATTACTGAAAGAAAACTTTAATAATCTCCACCCGACCATCCATGTGTGGCAGCTGCAGTGAATGCTAGCATAAAATAAACTAAAAGGGTATTAGTCCAGTCCACTGTTTATAATATTGGACTTAATATCTATCTCTCAGGCAATCTTATTCTGGTCCTTAAAGTAAAGGCCTAGTTTGGGACAGGCATAAGAAAAGGGTAGTCCAAACTGAGCCTGCTTTATAATGTAACTCAGAATTCTAAATTCTTTAGGTGGGTTACCATATGATTGGGGAATGGATGAAATGTGACAGTAGTATGTGAATAATATCACTTCTCTAACACTCTTTTAAATGAACTCTTTTATATTTGAAAAAAATGCCTATTTACAGAAAAGTTGCAAAAAGTAGTACAGAGCTCCTGTATATCCCTCACCTCGTTCATCTTACATGACCATGGTACATTTGTCAAGAGAAACAAGCCTGGTTCATTATTATTACCTAGGCTCCAGATTTATTTTGATTTTCCACTAATGTCCTTTGCTCCCATTGAAGATATTTCATTGCATTTATTGCTTATGTCTCCTTAATGTCCTCTGCTCTGTGACAGTTCTCATCTCTCCATACCTATTTTTTGGAAGCTCTTCTCTAAAACCAGCTCGAAGTGGGGTGGTGGGGTGGTGGGGTGGTGGTAAGGTGACCAAGCTGTGCAACTGCTGGTGTGGGGAGTATCTATGTATATTATTTTGAATTCTTCTGTAAGGAAGCTTTGTCTTTTCTCCCTCATTTATTTATATCACTATGAAGTCATGTATATTTATTTTATACATTAATTTATATTTTGACTCACATACATTTATTTTGTACTTTGGATTATAATGCAATTCTATGTTATTTATTTCATTGCTCAAATTCCAGCTTTGATCTTGGGAACTCTTTCCATTGGCTCCTGTGTCCCTTTGATATGCCCCGATCCTTTCATTGCTTTCATACGTCCTTATTTTCTGGCCCTACAAGATGCTCCAGGCTTGTATTACATTTTCCTTGCCCCAGCCCCAGAATCAGCCATTTCTCCAAGAAAACTTAGTTCATTTACTGGAGAAGAGAATTTTGAAGTTAAGATCTGGGTGCTATATGTGGCCATTGCTACTGGGGAGTTAGTGCTGGCAGGACCGCTCAGCTAATAGAACTAGGTAATGTATGCACGTGTACGGCTGGATCGCTTCTGGACAGCCCTCATACATCTATAATTATTCCTGTATCTCTCCATCTGCATATATACTGTTAAACATGAGTTCATGATGATGTCCCAGACTGTCACCCAGAACCACAGGGACCCTTCTGACCTAATGTCCTTACACATCTGTATCCTCCATCTTCAACAGTGAGAAGTCTGGCTCCCACCATCCATCATCCACTTACTTATGTGTTCAACCCCAGTATACCTGTAAAACATTTTCAGAACTGTTCATCTATACCACCAGAAGAAATAAATTTCCTAACTAGAAATCAATGCTATTCTCACAGTTCCCAGTCTAAATACTGTTTTCTAGAGTTATTTAGGACAACTCCTTTACTCTTCCCCCTCTTCTGTGGAGTTGTTTCATATACCTGTTATACAATAAGTGTCATATTGTCATAGTCTGCACATCATTCTGGTGGTTGATAGGGGTGGTATTTTTATTTTTGCTTGCATATATATATTAAAGTACACTCTTTGTGATTTGCGGTTCTATTGCTTTGAGAGAATTCTAAAAATAAGAAAAAAAATCCAAACTTCTAAAATAAGCCAGTGCCAGTCTGTGGGGAAGAACCTGCACCAATTGCTCAGCTCTATACCCCCACACTCCCGCCTTCTTGCTCATCCTCTGCATATAAGATCTAGTGATTCTGTACCCAGATAAGCTAAACCTATGTCCAGGTCCAGCCTGGGTGTCTTTCCTAAGTCCCTCCTCCTGAGGCTGAGGAGAAGCCAAGGGGAGGCAGTTTGCTGTGTGGTGATGGGGATGGAGAGAGGCAATGGGAGAAGGGCAATAGCAGTGGGCTGGGGACAGGGGCCTCCACTCATACTCTTGCTGGGAGACCCACAGAGGAGCAGGTCATGTGCTAAGTGCTTGAAATATCTCACTTAGTCCTTAAAACAATCCTGAGAGGTATCTGCATTATGCTAGGAGAAATAACACAGGGAGAGGTGAGGTAGATTGCCTAAGGGGGTGCAGCATATCAACAGCACAAGAGGAGATCCAGTCCCTTCAGGGCTGCCATGCTGCAGGACTCCATTCACCACGTTGTCAGGTGAGTGTGCATCCTGGAGCTGGGGACTGCACAGGCAGCCTGGCTGCACCAGGTAGCTGTGGCTGTGAAATGAAACAATTGCTCATGCACATCGTCCATCCTGTTCACCGTGTTTAGCCTCATTTCTCATCTGCTACTCTGACCCTTTTCTCCTTTTGGGTTTGTCCTCAGCCGGCAGCGTGGGCTCCTGATTGCACAGCATCTGTGGTCTTCGGCTCTCTAGCGCACATGCGTGTGCTTGAGAATCCGCGTGTCTTTCGATGGTGAGGTTTAAAATGGGTAAGCTCATTCTTAGCAAATGGCAGGTATGCCTCTCCAGGTGGGAGGGCGTGACATTTCTGCTGCTCGTCCCCCCAGCCTCCCCCCGCAAAGGAGCATTTTAATAGAAGGTTAATGGAGGACACGCAGAACAAAAAGAAAACCCTGTCATCATTATTCCATGTTTTACTGTAATAGAGGTCAGCTCTCCTGGATTTTTCCTAGTATCCATCTTTAAAATGAATTATTCAGCCTATGAAAACAAAACTACTTTATTTATGATGGCAGAGGAGCTGTAAATGTTCTCCTGATCTGTGCATTGACTAATTAGATTAATTAAGCCGGCATGCATTTCAGAACAGGCAGGCAGGTGGCAAATAACATTTG
This sequence comes from Lyroderma lyra, assembly GCA_004026885.1. Classification (NCBI taxonomy): domain Eukaryota; kingdom Metazoa; phylum Chordata; class Mammalia; order Chiroptera; family Megadermatidae; genus Lyroderma; species Lyroderma lyra. The sequence continues at coordinate 15,694 of PVJL010007495.1, read as the reverse complement.
AGATGATTTATATGAGATATTCCATCAAGCTTAGAGTTGATAAATAATATCACGTTCATTCCATTAAGATATCGAAGTGGAAAAACAGTGTGTTCTTGGCTTTGAGCTGTAACCAAGAGTGACTGCTGAGGCGACTGCACAGGTATTTCTTTCCTGGCTCAAAACAGGCAAGGAAAAAAACTCAAGCCAAATGTAAAACTCAAGTTTGTCCCATCAGTCCCTTTCATTAGGCAGAGGTCATTCTTTGGCATGGTAGTGGGATTGAATTTTAGGAACAGAGATGAGATTTTAATTTCACTACTTCTAACAAATTTTGCTGGAAGCTCCCATACCGTATACCATGGTCCTGTACAAGTCAGCGTGCTTTCCCTGGGTATCTTGGTCTCTCCTTCTGCAGCCTGCAAACTTCAGCTTGCCAAAATATCACTAGGAATGCTTGTGCAAGTGCAGGTTCCCGAGTCCTGATCCCAGTAGGTGTGGAGGGAACCCAGTAATCTGTATTTCTTTCTTTACTCAACACCAAGGTTCTCAGTATCACCCCATACCAACACACTAACATACCAGGAAATAAATCCTGATTTGATCGTTGGTCTTTCAGGATTTTCAAGTTCACTGAATGAAGTTTCTTAGAATAGTCAGTGTTTCTCAATGTTTGGTGTAAGAACCACCGGCATTAGAATTTCCTAGGAACAGTATAAATTCAGATTCCTGGGCTTCACTCTAAAACCTACTGAATTAGAGTTTATAGGGGTTATACAAGAGAATCTGCACTTTGCCTCACGCTCACTGGAAAGAAACTGGCTAAATGGGAATTCCCTGAGCTACTGCTTCCAAGGTATAATGATGTGTCATGGTAATGACTAACAGCACACACTGATATGTGAGCTAGACCCTGATCAAACACTGACATGCTCCCCCGCCCAGGAAGAGATGATAACCTTCCTATTACAGCAGAATGGCACGCACCACAGTGGAAGGCTTCAGAACAGAGCAACAGAGCAGTGAAGCAGCCAGGTAACCCAAGGGGCAGCCACATTTTACAGAGCCTATTAGCTGAAGCAAAATGTCCACCAAAGGCCTATGACAGTGTTTTTATCAAACTTTGCACAATCAGGTGAACAGAGATGAAGAAGAATCTGAGATTCGTAATAGAATTCTGTTATCATTTCATCCCGGACTACACCAGCTGGGTGTAAAAGAAGACCTTTGGAAACTGAGAAAGGACTTTGTCTAAGACCAGAACATGCTGTTTCCCAGTGAAAGGAACTGAAAATGGATTTCAAAGCCTCTTTTATATCCTCCATAATTCTTACAATAATTTATTTTGCTCGTTACTATATTGCTTTCCCATTCTACACTGTAGATTCATGTTATTCTTAACAAAACCTCTGATTATCTTCAATTTTCCAAAGAAAGAAACTTCTGGTTATCAATACATATTAGGGACCTTCTATAGGGAAGTCCTCCTTGATGGTTACAGACAAGATCCTAGTTCCCAGTAAGCAACATTCCCCTGGAGCATCTTTCTGAGTGAGTGAGCTACATCTTTGCATTGGGAAAGGAGTAATATCACTCAACCTTGTAAAATACATTCTAGCAAAATTTAAATGCCTAAATTCATAAATATTTTGTTAAGATCTTTATTAAGCTGTAATTTCAAGATTATACACAGTTAAGCAATTTTCCTTTATAAAGAAGTTTCTGTTGGAAATCTGTTCTTGGGTAGACCACCCCTTTGTAGCTTCATCATAACAAGGGCTCTACCTTGAACCTGTCCAGCAGCAGAAAAGCAAATTGATTTGTTTATTTATTCTGTCAAGGGCACATGATTTTGTTCTATCCTCTCTCTGTATCGTTAATCTCAATTAGGCTTCTATCCCCTTATGACTATATGTAAACTTTAGGTTTTATCCTAGTCTCTGCCTGTTTCTAAAAAGGCTCTGAAGTGTTTAATAATAAAAGACATACAAATAGTAGGTTTATTAAAAATAAATACAAAATGTCTACTTTACCTATGGAAAGTGCATTGTGAATCCATTGTCACTATGACAGCATTAAATTTAGCTATGAACTTCTTCGAAGCCAAGGTAAACAGAGACATAAGGTGTTATGTATTTCTTATTATTTAGAGAAAAATATCTAGCAATTCTTTAAGGCATAAACTATTTTTAATTCATTTTATTGAGGTATTATTTACATGCAACAAATTCACCTATTTAAAGTGTACTTTGGCCAATGTATGTAATCGTGTATGTAATCATCACCACAGTCCATGGAAGGTTCTATCACCCCAAACAGTCTCCTCTGCCTCTTTCCCATCTATCTTTTCCCCTAATCCTCAGCCATGGAAATTGCCCTGTTTTTTGTCACTGTATTTTTGTGTTTCCTATCATTTCACATAAATGGACTCATATAATATGTAGTCTTTTCTGTCTGGTTTCTTCCACTTAATATAATGCTTTCAAGCATTATGTAGGGGTGAATCACCATTTGTTTATTCATCCAATACAATTATGTAGTTTTTTTCAAATTTTGGCTACTATCAATTAAGCCAATGTGAATGTTCATATACAAGTAATTGTGTTAACATATGCTTTCCTTTCTCTTGGGTAAATATCTAGTTGTTCTACATCCTTGATATGCTTGGTATTGCCAGGATTTACATTTTAACTATTCCAGTCGATGTATAATGGTATTTCTGTGGTTTTAATTTGCATTTCCCCAATGACTAATGTATAGAGTATCTTTTCATATTCTTACTTGCCATTCATATAATTTTGGTAAAAATGCTCAAATTTGTGAACATTTTTTATCAAGTTGTCTGCCTTCTTGTTTTAAAGTTGTAAGAATTGTATATATTTTATATTCTACATATATTTTGCATTCTACCTTTATTCTAGATTCTATCACATATGTGTTTTTTCAAATATTTTCTCTTGGTATTTGGATTGCCTTTTTATTCCCTTATCAGTGTATTTTGAAGAATAAAGTTTTTCAATTTTGATAAAGTTCAATTTATCATTTTTTTCTCTTATAATTCATGCTTTTTGTATTCTAGCTAAGAAATTTAACTTAACCCAAGACACACAAAAAAATGCCCTCGTATAGCTTTAGTTCTATGATCCATTTCACATAATTTTTTTTTTCTTTTTGGTATGTGGGTAGTTCCCTGGCTGGGAATCGAACCCAGGCCACAGTGCTGACAGCACCAGCGCTGAAGCCTTAAGCCACTACACCATCAGGGAACTCCTTCACATAATTTTTTATACATGGTGTGAGTTAGGGATTTCACTTTAGTTTTTTGAACTTTATCCTACAACCACTCTCCATACAGACTTTGCATTCAGGCAGGATGTTTGCCATATCACATATTACCATGCTTTGGCCTCCTTTCTCCCCCCAACTTGGACCTTCCTTCTTCTACCTCTAAGTGCTTATCCAGTTTTCAAGCTCAAAAACAGCTTCTTTTATGAAACTTTTTCTGACCAACTGTACTCCACTGTAGAATTTTTATTCCTGGTTTTCAATAAAATCTCCTGTATCAACAGAATCCAGCCTATCTGGAAGTCCATTTTTCTGACTTAAGCATAATTCAGATGGTATAGGAATGTGATATCAGAAAAACAGTAACATATTACTAAATTCTAACTAAAACAAGAATAAATCATCCAGCAAATTATAAATGTACCTAAGTGTCTCAGAAAAACAAAACAAACAAACAAAAAACACATTGAATAGAACAAAGATCATATCTGCATTCAGAGGTCAGGATGGGTAACAAGGGTCCTAACTTAGTATTCTCAGACCCTATTAAGATAAGGGCAAAAATTCCACTATGGACCAAAGGACATGTAGCTACTTACAGAGCCCTGAAAGGCAGATGGGAGAGGTTGGAATTGGTGTTTCTATGCCTGTTCACCAATTTTAGTGTCCTCCAATGGCCACCTCCCACCTCTGATGGTTCAAACCACAATATGCAAAGGAAGTTAATAAGAGAACTTCTAACAAGGCCAGTAGAACTTTTGTCAGTCAAGGGAAAGCTGATACCTGGTGTGGAGGGTGTATTCCATGAAGGCTACTTTCACATTTCCTGTACATTGTTTACATTCTTGGGGTTGAGAGACAGCTTCAGGGCCCTGGCTTGTCTGAGGTCATTTCTAAGTCAGCATATCACGGGAAAAATATATCAAAGAGAGGCCCAGAATAATGAAGGTAAATGTAATCTATATTTGTTTTAATCCAATAGTTAGATATCAAGTAGGTCAGTAAAATCATTTTGAAACATTTCCACTTCTCTTGAGGGGTAGACTTGAGTTGAACTTTGATGACAAATTGCTCCTCTATTTAAGGAAGACTTAAAACCATGTTAATGAGTCCTTTATATTATTTCAAGCTAAAGCTCAAAAAGTGGTCATCTCAAAACAGAGGCAGGGCAGGAGCCAAGAACAAAGCACTCCCATAGTAGGTCCCATGAAAGGTCTTTGTCTTTGGATTCCAATCACCAGGTCAACCGACTTTTCCCCCATATTATCCCCTTCTATTTTCTCTCAATTTTAAATTATCCTTATTTGGATAAAAAGACCAGTTCTAGAAATAAGGAAATCAGAGTAAAGCATGGATTTTAGCTAACAATAATAATGTATATTGGTTTATTAATTTTACAGGCATACCATTCAATCCTAGCATTCTTTCTGTAAATTTAAAACTGTTCTAAAAATAGACTTTACTTCATTTATTTTTGAAAAAGGAACAGTACTTTCTGAAGAACTGGACACCTGGGTTACACAAACTTCTCTGATTTGTCAATTTTTCTTAGCTCTGGTTATGTTTACCTTCACAAGTTTGAAGACAAATAGAAACAGTGGGGTGAAGAATTACCATTGTGTATTGCCCTGCAGGGATGCAGCTTGGGGAGAAGAATGTGGTGGAACAGCATGGGACACACCAGACGGCAGCACATAATTTATAACAATCTTCTTGTTTATTTTTAAAGCAACTGACTTGCCTATGAAAGAACCCAAAACTATATAGTTTCTCCTATTAATTTGTTAATCCTTTGACGCCTTCTCATTGTTTTTTTGTAACACATTGTACCTGGTACTCAATAAATATCTCTGGCTCAAATTAATGCTATAAATAGAGACATTGATGAACATAAGACAGTCTACCCATCTAAGAAAATATATTACAGTCAATTTAGATTCTCATCAATTAAATATAACAAATACTTGTTACATCCTCTAAAAATTAACTGCTATTAATATTACTAAGGCAATTACATCTGCATCATGAATTCATCATATTGAAAAAGTATCTCTACCCAGAAAAATAATTTAAAGGTTTTCAATTCAACAAGCAAAATCCATATTTTCAAAGATTAATTTCCATCTTTTTGACATCCTTGTCACTCAAAGCCAGAAAACTTGATTTAGGGTTTTCAAACTCTGTCACTTAGAACAAATTTCAAGCTGTGGATGTCTATGCAAAATTTTCATGGTAATGTTTTTCTGACCAAGTTATTGTGGTCTTTGAAATGGAATTTGCAGCAGAGGCTCTGGCAGGTTCTAAATGTAGAAGATTGAATATTGATGCAATGTCAAAAGAGTTGCTTAATTAAAGGTGCTTCTTCATAGCATATCCCTTTATTTATTTATTAATTCAACAAATATTTATCGAGCACCACCTATATGCCAGATGCTGCATTAGCAAGGCTCTTCTGTTTTCTGAATCGGATAATATTACCTGAATGAGTGGAAGAGAAAATGAATGAATGAGTAATGAGATGCTTCCCAAAGCCACATAACTGTACTACTCCAAGCCCCACTGAGGGTGATACACAGGAAGGAAAAATGGAAAAGGACAAAAACTCACTGACTTAGAAATGCTTCTTTTCCCTTTACATTCCCTACTCTTTCCAGGTTTCAACCCAGAAGGGACCAGGCTGTCTTCAACTGAGCCCCCACCTTGCTCTCCTTACCTCTTTCAGTCTCCTCCTTCCAGCGCCAAAAGGACATTCCTTTTTCATCTATTAGAAACTGCTCTTATGTGTTATTTATCTTCTTGGAGATATAAAACTCAGCTTTATGGGCTAGTCTGTGTTATTTTTATTATTAATATGCATTGCTGTTCATTTGTTTGCTAGTTTAAAACTATATGTATTATGAAAAATCTAGAACATACAAGAACTAAAGAAAACAGTATAATAAACCTTCATGTAACCTTCATACATCCCCTAAAAAAAACATCAATCCAGGGCCAATCCCACCTCATCTATACCCTCATGCACTACCCCATCCTAATATTATTTGGAAGCAAATCTCCAGCATTATATATTTTAAATTATCTCCTGGAATTAACAGACAGAAAGACTAAATGGAAAAACATCCAGATTCTCAGGGAGAAAGGGGAGTGGAACGCAGTTCAAAAACAAGTACTGACTTACTGTAGGATAACCTGAGGAACTGAGAGGAAAATGGGTAAATATAGCCCTAGGAATGGCAAGATCTGAGAACCAGAAGGAGTCTGATTTTTGGCTTGTTCTTGTACTCTTTCTACCTCTTATTCTTGCCTTTCTATATTTGCCTGGTCCATCCTGAAACATGACTCCCCACGTACAGAAGGGACCACAGCTATGGAGCTATCTCTGAACTTACATCCTAATAAATCCATGATTCTCAAATGAAGAGCAGTCATCCCTGCCAACTTAAATCTAAAAAAAAAAACCCTGTGGAGTATTATGAATGGTTCAGCTTGAGTTGTGTGCCTTTACCTAGACCAATCACTGAGGTCAAGGAAATGGAACACTCTGATTAATGCAGCTTTGGTCACACCCACTCTTAACCACTGAGATTAACTGGGTAGGGTACAGAACAAAGGAAGGGTACACAAAGACCACAATCATTGTAGGAAGGAAAGGTACCTGACATTTATTGAGATTCTATATTTGATAGGAAGTATCATAATTTATATAAACTGAAAACTTCCTAGAGGATAAATATGATTATTTGCATTTTTGAATGAAATAAGCAAAACTCAGAAAAGTTAGGCTATTTGCCCACCCTTTGGCTCTTTTCATATAACCCAATTTCCGTCTTCACTCATGCTATTCCTGAGTTATGTCGAGAGACTACAGGTGATTTTGATTTCCATGAATCTTAAACACATACGAAGTCTAACAATTAAGTCTGTGGATTTGCCACCATGCACTTACATTGAAAGCACTGTACAAACAACTCAGTAAGGTTTTATAACCTTGGCATGTCTGTGTCTCACAGCTGTGTTCATGTCAACATGTGGCGGTGTCTTGCTGAGTGGCATTCACTATTGCTGTGTGTTTTTGGGTGTTGCCATGAGAATGCCAGAGCTTGAATTAGAGCAATGAAAAAACATCAAATTTCTTGTTAAACTTGGCCCAAGTGCAAGTGAAATCAGAAAAATGTTAATCCAAGTTTATGAGGATAATGCCATGAAGAAAATGGCACTATACAAATGGATTAAATGTTTTTCTGACAGGAGAGAAAGCATCACTGATGAAGAGAGTTCAGGGTGTTCAGTAATGAGAAGAATTGACTAAAACATTGTAAAAATTCATCCAATTGTGCATCAAAATAATTGGTTGACTGTAAGAAGCATAGCAGACCGAGGAAACATCTATAGAGAAACAGGAAAACGTTAGCTGAAAATCTTGGCATGAGAAAGTTGCATGCAAAAATGGTCCCAAAGGAGCTCACCAATGAACAAAAGCAAAGGAGAGTCAAAATTTTTGAAGACCTTTTAGACAGGCAAGACAATGATTTGGGCCATGTTATCACTGGTAATGAAACATGGGTGTACCAATACAAGCCTGAAATAAAGCATCATAGTGCACAATGGATGTCAGCCAATTCTCCATGACCAAAAAATTCCATCAGTCAAAATCAAGAGTCAAAATGATGTTGCTAACCTTTTTTGATATCAGAGAGATTGTTCATTATGAATTTGTACCAATGGGACAAACAGTTAATCAAGTTTAGTATTTGGAAGTGCTGAAAAGACTGCATGAAAAAGTTAGACAAAAACGACCTGAACTTTTTGCCAACAACTCATGGCTCCTGCATCACAACAATACATTAATTCACATGGCACTATCTGTGACAGAGTTTTTAGCAAGTACACAGATAACTGTATTGGAACACCCTCCCTACTCACCTGATCTGGCCCCCAGTGACTTTTTCTTTACCGGAAGATAAAGAAAATATTGACAGGAAGACATTTTGAAGACATTCAGGACATAAAGGTAATACAATGAGAGCTCTGAGGGCCATTCCAGAAAGAGTTTCAAAATTGCTCTGAAAGGTGGACAAGGCACTGGCATTGGTGCATAGCTTCCCAAGGGGAACACTTCAAAGTTGACAGTAGTGATATTCAGCAATGAGGTACGTAGCACTTTTTCTAGGATGAGTTTGTGAACTTAATTGTCAGACCTCATAAGGCAATATAAAACAATATATGACCTTGAGCAATTTTCTAAACTTCTCTGTACCTCAGTCTCCTACCATGTTAAGTCCTGATGATAATATCCAGGTTGGCTGCAAGGATTGTAACATGCCTCACACAGGGCCTGGCTTATATTAATAGCATAAAACAAGTCCATTGTTCCAATCATTACTATTATTACTATAGCCAGTGCTCCAGGTGAATACCCAGAGATGAGTATCAAACGCAAAAAAGAAATCCAGGGTCACCAGCTGTGATGAATTGCTATGATTGTGAAATGAAAACACCTTGCCTTTATTATCTCTTAAAAGGTAAGATGGAAAATATACGAAGGCATTTGCTATTTCCTGTATCAATTGAGTGCTCTTTTCTCCAAATCCAGGAACCCACTGAAAGCTGAACTGAGAAGGATAACGAGGTTACTAAAAAGGAAAATTTGAAAAGCGCACAAAACTCACTGACCTAGAAAGTAAAATGTTTGAGTGTTTTTGTCAAATTGGAGTACATATCATTCCTAGTTCTGGTTCTCGCCTGAAAGGGAAGCCCAGAAAATTGCCTCAAAGAGGAAAATTGTCCCAATGAATGGTTTCAGCTTTCTACGTCTAACATCTAATGATATGACAACAGCAACTCTAAGCATATTTGCTGAAGACCAAGCAAAGGCTACTGCTGTTACAGCTGGAAAAGATTGGCACTGAACGTGGAAAAGCAATTCTGGATAAATACCACCCTTGGAATACATCCAGTATTCTAGATAAAACTGTCTCTACCTCCATCTGCAGCTTGCCAAACATGCTTCTTGAAGGATATAACTCACTCTAGAAGGAGATTGTATAAGAATGGCTCGGAGAAATTTAATCCAATGGAACGCGAAAACTTCATACAGCCCCATGGTGAGGTTTCTGGAACCAGAAAAATATCTGGTTATAGAAAGATCCAGACAGTCTGGAGCGGTACGCAAGGCTCCTTTCCTCATTGCACATCATTGTGCTGTGTCATAGAGATGAGTTTGCATCATCTTTGATCTCAACCAGAGTAGGTTCCAAAAATTTACTCAGATACCTGAAGCACAAAAATAAATCAGTAAATACATACATACATATGTGCATGCATGCATATGTGCATGCATTCATACACACACACGCACACACACACACACACACACACACACACACACACATAAGAGAGTTATATAGGGGCAATTGGGTAAAGCAGAATGTTTTGTATTTCTTGTTTTTCAGTCCCTTCCACTCTTTTTGTTACCTAATGAAGCTATAATAACAGAAAGAGCAGAGCATCTGCAATGACAAGCCCTGACATGCGAAACACAGACGCACCCTTTTAGCAAAGAGGCATCCTCTGTTTGCACAGCGTTGAAACTGCCCAAAAGACGTCCTAAGAACAAACCCATAAGCGCTTGGAAACAAGAATTCTATGTCATTCAGAATTTTATCCTCAGGCCTATGACTCTGCCTAGAACCGAGACACCCTCAGTGAAAGCAGCCTGAATGGATACTTGAATGAAGGATAAAACATACGATAAAAGAGTAAAATTCTCAACAGCCTGCAGAACTGATCAGAAGCAGGTGCTTTCAGCACTTGTCAGCAAGACCTGCCAAAATCTGAAATAAATCTCTATTTCCTGCACCAGAGAGATGAGCTGAAGTTGGGAACTGGAGGGAGCACAATAACCAAAGGCAGGAACTCTGCTTTTGCATCTAACATCTTAGATATGTGCTGAGCTCTTAGAAGAACTAGGATTCTTTCACTTATGTATTCAAAATATGTGTTTTGCTTACTAATTCTATCATCTCTTTGAAATCCTTAGGTCACGTCCAGTAATTCTGGGAGAATTACTTAGGCCGGTTCAAAAAAGGGAATGCATTCCTTTGCGACTCAGTGGGGGTGGGCAGGCAGGTAGGCCTTGATTCCATGCAGGTGTTTAGTGCCTCACCTCTGATGAGGCCCTTCAGTACAAACGTACTGAGCTCCGGCACGGGGGCAAGGGCCTGGTTTCTGCTTATTTTGACCTGATCCCTGACCTCTCTGCTTATACTCAGTCCTTCCTCTCCTGGTTCTTCTTTGATACCAACTAGGCTCCCAATCTCCAACCTGAGCCCTAGCAGAGATTTGGCTGTGCCCACACAATAGGGGCAGATGACTCCTCTTGCCTCTCAGGTTTTCCTTGATCCTGACAGTAACCCACCCTGTGCTGCCTGAGCCACCCATTCTTGCTGAAGCATGACAGCCCTGAAAACGGGATGTCTACTTTTCAAATCTGTTGGCCCACAGCCCTTGAGTGGTCAAGTGCTAAGCATGACTAAATGATAGCAGATTTAGCTACAAATTGGTAAGAATAAACATGTACTTTATAGTCCCTTTCTTCAATAATGACATTAGTAACTATGACTTCTAAAAGTTTTATTTTGGAAAATGTCACATATACATAAGAGTAGAATGAGATAATGAACTCCTGTGCACCCATCACACAGCTTCGCAATTACTTTTTTAAGTTTATGACTGTAAAAATAGTGGCACAACTATCAAATCACTTGAATGCTGCACAATTACATTTTGACTAAAACCATATTTGCAGCTTGGCAGCCCTGCCTTTCAAGATCATATCCTGCCTTGCTCAGTTATAATGAACCATTCCTCCTCGCAGACTTAGTCTGAGCTGCTTAAGCAAATCTGCCGCCAGAGATTATGCGTTTGCTCCCTTTCTTAAAAATAGAAGGTGATTTAAATGGTCATAAAAATGTTCATTACATTCATTAGGTCAGTCCATGCAGCTATCCTTTTTGTCTCCAATAGCGATCTGGCAGGAGAGCATATTTATTACCTCTGATCTCAACCATGAAAAGGCCAGGGAGGTAACACAAACCATGCCAGCCTCCCTTAATTATTAATTACATGGCCCATCCGTGAGTTTATCTAAACACTTTTTGAGGCTGTTTCTATTTCTAGCCTGTACCAGTTCTGAAGAGGCCATGGTGATAACAAAGCAGAATCAGGAGAGGGTGGAACAGATAACAAAGCACACATACAAGCACTTTACTAGATGCAATTTGGGTTAAATGAATTTGAAAGCCAACAGTGGAATTAGCAGTTCGACGAGTACAACCTTCTTTATATTACTAAAGACCTCATCGCTGAAACCAATAAATTCTCACATTGTCAAAGGTGAGTACATTTTTAAAAACTAAAGTTACTATGATGTATTTTATAACCCACAGCACAGTCTAGATGGGTGGACATAAGGTATATATATATATATATACACACACACACATATATATATATATATATATATATATGTATATATATATATATATATATAAGCTGTCAGGAAAGTATCCAGACATGTAATATAAAATATAGAGGTATTTATGGCTGGATTTTTTCCAGACAGCCCTCCTATACAGGGGGTGCCAAAAAATGTATACACTTTTTAAGAAAGGAAAAGATTGTATTAAAATTGTAATATTCAATATATACCAATAATAAAAGATGACTACAAGTCACATTTGACTTCTGCAATTACAAGAGGTGCTCAAAGTGGTTACCGTCAGTGTCCAGACACTTCCGATTATGGTGAACTACTGCTTGGGCAACATTGACCAAAGTGTCCACTTGTATTGATGCGCCTGCCGTTTCAATTTCTTCCTGAAGTACCACCAGTGTAGCCAGTTTTCTACAGCACTCCACATCCTTTAAGGGCCCCCACAGGTGGAAGTCAAGGGGGTGTTAAGTCAGGAGAATGTGGAGAAACTCAAACAACGTTCTCAAATTTCAAATACCACTTCAAAGTGGTCTTGTGCTCCTCAAATGACAGCCATGCTTCTACTGTTTTATTTGTCCTGCCTATCGCATGGTGACACTAGTATTCATTTGATTAATGCCATTTTTTTTGAGCAAACATCATACTACACGTTGCTACTGTAATTCAATTCAACTTTAAAAAGTAAGACATAGATAACTTCTCTTAAAATGTATATACATTTTTTGGCAACTTGGTATCACCAATAACCTTAGTCTGAACATTTACCTTTATGAAGTTAAAAATGAATATTATGCATATATGTGTATATGTATGAGTACATACAAATCAGACATTCTTGCTGGGTTGTGTTGCCTCCTGAGGTTACAATATAATTCTGAAAATGATGAATTTTCATCTCTAAACATGCTCATTAGTTTTCCAAACAAAGCCTTTAACTCTGCCACAGAAGCTGGTCTGAGTTTCTTTTTCATCCCCTTCTTTCTCCTAATGTATCATAAACTCATCTTTCATAGGATGGAGTAGGAGAGGAGAGAGCTGTTGTGAGATAATACTGGGTGACTATGGGAGTAGTTCAGTAAAATCTGAGCCCCAGGGGAATAAATGCAAAAAGCACAACATATGGCAATGAGTTCTGAGGGACATCATATAAAAGGACAACAAATACTTGTGTTAACTTGAATTATGTTAGTTATAAGAAGTAGAGTATAAAGATCCTAAAAAAGTCTCACTTTAAGGATAAATTTTAAGGATAACTACTACACATTTTTCCACATCTGAAATTCATTCATTATAACCCATGTTTATGCAATGGCCATGGAACAGTACTGTCTTGGTAGATACATCAAGATAACTGCCATCCATCATCAGGTTTAGTCTTGAGTCATGTGAGTTCCAGTGAGATGCGGAAGCATTTCTCGAATCAAATGCTAAGTTTTGTATTGCTAACAGATGCTTTTCCTGGAACAGTACTTGGTCTTCTCAGCTGACACACTGAATTGCTCTCCCAGAAGACTTGGGCAATTTCTTAGCGGCCAGAGGAGTCTGGAATGCCTGTCCCGGTGCTAACTAGGGCACAATCACTAGGGCAGAAGACAAGCCTCAGTTATCAGGAAGGTCAGTTTTACAGCTTAATCGCAGAAGGAACTGTGACTCTCCAGCTGCCAGCACACTGTAGGACTGAGACCCTGCACCCCAAGGGAAACAAAGTATCAAGGGCTGTGTTCCTTTGTCCACCCTGGAAGCTTGGCTGTGCCCTGCAGGATCACCTGATGGCAGTACACAGGAAGGCACGTCCTCAACTTAGCTGCAGGGAGCGGCTTTGCACGTGCTGTTCCCTTTGCCTGGAACTCTCGCACCTTCTCATCCTGTAGATTTCAATTCCTCCCCAGGGAAGACACTCCCAGGCAGGGCCACAGGCCCTTAATCTGGTCATGCACAGAACTCAGGTAATACACTACTTAGGTCATCAGGAACTACTTACAAATGCTTCAGTACACACAGTGTGGTTATGTGTCTTGATCTCCATCTTGAGCATGTGTAACCCACAGTTGAAGGACTTTAAAATTCACACTCAACGTGTGCTGAACAGTTAGAAGCTCTAATAAAAAAAAAAAAATCTACCCTTCAAAAGCAGCTGCACAGAGACTACATTTATTTCTATCTCTGATCCACCAGAAAGTTTGATAATCCGCAAATTTCACATTTAAAAACTGCGAACGGGCTAGAAATCTCATATAGCCTCTCTCCCCTCTGCAGAAAGAAGGTAAGGGATGGAGCCAGTCCAGCGACACGAACTCCTCAGACGTGTGCCTTAAGTTCGTTCGGGAGTCCACCTGGCTCCAGAGTCGGATGCTGACAAAGGCTGCTGACACCCAGATCCTGCTGCCAGCACGTTGTCACATTAATTTCAGGTGAACTTTTAATGGAGTTCATCCAAAAGTCTTGCCGCTTAATGTGTGGTGTCAGGCCAGCAGCATCGGTCGGACCTGAGCGCTGGCCGTAAACGCAGACGTTCAGGTCCTACTCCAGGCCTGCTGCATTTTGACAAGGTCCCCTGCAGTTTCTATGCACGTTGGCATTGGAGAAGTACAGCCTACATTTCAGGACCAAAGGCTTGAACTTGATCAAGTTCACGGATCAAGTTGTATCAACGTAGTACTTTTTCTTTTGGGATGCCAGCTTATTTGACAAGCATCTGTGTGACAGAATTCCATCTCAAGCTTACTGTCACTGTAACCAACACCTAGTTATGAGGAAGTGAGTGGGGAGAATGGCAGACCTGGCCAACAATAATGCTTGGAGCCCGCCTTTACTTACCGTAAATACCCTTATCGTTGTGAACTATCAGATTGGCTTGGGTCGGTTTGCAGATTTAGTTTTCCAGTCTGTCTCAGTTTGTAATCCTACATTTACAGTGTGATTATTTAATTATGTGTCTCCCTTATTATACTATAGATTCCAAAGGGCAGAAGCAGGTTTTATTTCTTCTTTTGCCTCTCTAGCTAAGCATCTAGCACTTGTTACTAGTGGACACTCAATAAGTATTTGTTGACTGAATAATATTGAAGGAAGGGAACATTTATGATTTTCTGAGTAGGCAAGGGAAATACCTTTATATTTTGGGGGGCTTTAGAACTTTGAACTGACCCTTGGGTGATGAAGGACTAACTTCTATTGTGATTTGCCGCCAAAAATGCACACAGTGAAGCACAGGGTTTGGAGAATTATATTTATAAAAGCTTGTGTTTTCTTTCATTTCTTCCGTCTCTTTGCTAATCGTTATGTCGCTGAAGCTTTCTTACCAACCATGTTCACAATTAAGAAGCATTGAATGCATAACCGCAGTGTGAAAGGAACAATGACAAATCATTTGTGACTTCAGTGAATTGTGCTGGGCTCACAGTGGCAGCTAGCCATTTTACAAGAGGGAAGAAAACCAGCCAGTGGTGACACACATATGCCTTCTCCCAACTCCAGTCTTGTGAAATAGAAAATCTCATCAGAAACACGTCATCAATTTAAGCTTATTTTATGCAAATTATACCCTATTAAAGAAGCTTGTGAACAAAAATCTCTGAAAACAAGATTCCGCAGAAATTTTTGGCACTGCTGTGATAGACAGTACCAAATGCCAACAGACCTGCATATTTAAAATATTTAATGATGGGGAGAGAATATAAAATTAATTATCTTGGTGAGAAAAAAAACTGTGAGACAGATAATTTATTAAAAACTATTTTGGAAAATTGTTACATAAAACATTTCTAAATAAGAGCAATTGATCTATCTAATAATAGAAACTGGAACTATACTAAATGCATGCCAAATTAAAATTCATGTTCAGCTCCAATTCAAACAACAGATGAAATAAATTGTACCTATAATACACAATTGATTGCTCATGGCAATCCCAGGCCATTAAGAATGGCCTGCCAG